>CAKNYM010047734.1:56598-79999 GCA_932195095.1 Andricus curvator
ATATCTCGACCCCTCCCCCCTCGTTGAGCTGTTACGTAATTTAAATAGGGTCCCTAATAAGCAAAAATTATTTGAATAAAAAGTGTTAGCACAAATATTTTCGGTTAGCCCAGATACTTCGATATAATTATAATATATTTTATATAAAGTAAAAAATATTTACTATTGAAATAGTTTAGTTTAGGTCACACGGCTTTTACTTTAAAAATTTTAAACTTTTTCATAACGAAAACTAATAGTACCAACTTACAATTTGTTATGATGACAATTCTTACAATTAACTGTTTGAACATTTCTAAAATTTTTAAATTAAAAAAATGAAAATTTCCATTAAAGATTTTCACACCCATTTTTCTCTAATGATGACTGTTTACAGTTTAGAAGGACCCCAGCCTCCACGGCATTGTATAATAACTACTTCTCTTTACCTGTTGCAGTATACAGCAGGCCTGCGCTAGTAGGGGAAAACTGCTCATTTGGCAGATGGGAATTTAACACCACCACCGATCTCTATTCATTCAACTTCACGAGAGCGACCACCCCCAAGCCTCTGGACCAGTAAAGAGGGAAGTGGTGGTGGAACTCGAACATGTGGCGAATGAGCAGTTTTCCCCTACTTGGGCAGGCCTGGTATACAGTGCTGAAGACCAAAATTTTCTCGGAAATATTGAGAAAATACTGTTTGAAATACCTCTTGTATTTCAAAATATTTTGACATAATATTTCTACCCACCCTTATTTCACGATTAGTCGTTTACCTTTAAATATTTCCTGACCTAAAGAAGTAGAGAAAGGGTAAATTGAGATAAATAAACCAAAAATTACAAATTCCATCAAAAAATGGTTCAAGAAATTTTTTAAGGACATTTTAAAAGCTGCAATTCAACCATACAACTTTTTTCCGTATCTCACGCGGTTTCTCCGAAAATTTGCATTTTATTTTTTTTCACAGCATTTTCGATAAATAAAACCGAAAATGACAAATCTTAACAAAAAATGCTCAGAAGAAATTTTGTAGGATTTCTTGCATATTATTTTCGAGAAATGAAACCCAAACATCAAGTCTTATCAAAAAATGGTTGAGGGAGAAATTGTAGATATTTTAAAAAGCTTCAATTATTCTTTTAAACATTCTTCACGTATCTGTCGTTGGTGAACAAACTCGCTCTTTCTTTTAGAATACAAAAAAGTGTGCCAAAGCTCGAAGATTTGATCCGTTCATTTTTTCGAGAGTTATCATGTTTACGGACATACAGACAGACAGACGCCATTGCCAAAACTTGATTTTCGGCTTCAGGGGGTCTCAAAACGTGGAGATCCGTTCAAAAATTGAGGTGTGAAATTTCAGCCTATTGTAATACTTTCTCAATC
Source organism: Andricus curvator (assembly GCA_932195095.1). Lineage (NCBI taxonomy): Eukaryota > Metazoa > Arthropoda > Insecta > Hymenoptera > Cynipidae > Andricus > Andricus curvator. The sequence goes on from CAKNYM010047734.1 coordinate 57,970, forward strand.
ATAAGTGCTTAGAATGTAAAAATGATTACATATTTTAATGAGTGAAGATTTGTTTTATGCATGAGAATTGTAATTCTAATTAGAAATTCTAATTAAAGTTTTTAATTTTTTAATATAAAAATTATTCCAATTAGAACGTTTTCTATTAAAAATTATGACTTCTAATTTAAAATTAAAATTCCTAATTTTGAAGGTTTAATTAAAAATCATTTAACATTGAAGGCTTTTGATTAGAAATTATATAATTTTTATCGGTTATATTCGATTTTGTTTAACTTCGCAAGCGTTCCTCATTTAAAAGATCAATTTAATAAATTCTGAAATTATTATATTTTTATCGTTGCAAAATAATAGCAATGCTTTTATTTATAACCCTGCAACCTTAACATTTACACATTTGTCAAGAAAAAAAAGTTTTGAATGTAAGTGAAAATTTAGTATAAGTTTCTGGGGTTAATTTTTACATAGAATTGATTGGTGCAGTTTACTCCTAACCTAGGACCAATATTGATTGATTTGTTACAAATTATTTAATAAAAAATTGCTGTAAGAAAATGAAAATTTAATACATGTTTCTTTATCCATTTTAAAGAAACATTTATATCATCTTTACTTAATACACCAGAATGTGAAATATCATTTGGAAAAATAAATATTTACTTAATTACAAAATTAGCATTAAAATTAATTATTGTGAAAAATCTTTAATATTGTCACTGATTTATTTTCTGTACAAATAAAATAAGGATTGGAATTTCAAAAGTATTATCATTTTATATTAATTTGTTATTTTGTAAATCATGTCAGAATCTCTGCTTCTACTTTACCGATGTTTCGAGATAACAGGGAGAAGCTGCCAGGATAATAGATTTAAAATCATTACCCTTAGAGCCGCATAGCAACGATTGTACCTACAGAGAAAGAGTGGAGGAAGGTAGTACGAAGAGGGCAGTAGCTACGCACCGCACGAAAGTAGTTGCTATATATATTGTTCTCCCACTCCGCCGCCACTTGCCGCATCTAGGTGTATAATATGTTTGCTTTAACACTAGAAGTTTCGGGCGGGGTCAATTGACCCCTTTCGATTTTTAAAGTGGTAAATCTCCGCAGCGGTTGCTTGCAGAGAGATGGCGTTTTGTGACTTTTAATTATTTATAAATAGGAGTATTCTACAATTTTTTCGGAAATATTGGATGCGCACTTTAAAAAAAATCGAGTTTTTATAGTCTGTTACCGCCAGGGGTTAATTGACCCCTATCGAGTTTTGGCTGGTATTTCATTACAAAACATTTTCGGACTATCAGTTCTACTACCGGTGTATAACGTTCTACGTTTATAGTAAAGCTCTAGGAACAACCACATTTGCAGTAAGTTGAAATGCACGGCGTATACTCGGAACGGGGAGTACAGCGGCACCTAACGATTTAGCTTGCTGTTGCAGTAGCAGCAGTAGCGACGTCGGTAGGACTACGCTAGGGTAGGCGAGCATTTTCACTTCTTTGTTGTACTTTTTCAGGACTCCCTACCCTTCTCCACTTATATTAATAATATAATATGAATATAGCATACTTCTATCATTAACTTCCGACGGTAGAAACAGTTTAAAATCATTATTTGACACCCAACGCAGGTAGGGGTCAATTGACCCCTCGCGGTAACCAAAGGTGGCAGAAAATCCCGGTACTTCTAGTATTGAAAAGCCTACACGATACTACAGACATACACCTTCAGTCTGAATTTTTACTCAGAGGGTCTCAAAACGTGTAGATTTGATGAAAACAGACGTCAAATTGCACATAAAACTGATACTAACAAACTTAATATACATCATGAGAATTTTAAAATTGAAAATGCTTTATTTCCGAAGAAGAATAAGAAGAATGAAACAAAAATTTTAAAATATAATAATTACTAAGTATAAACAAATATTTGCGATCAAGAATTACATCAAATTCCTGAGGATACAAAAATTTCTTGATCAGTTCCTTTGAAAAATAAAAATTTTAAAAACAATCCAGATATTCCTAATGAAAATAAATACACATTTGCAAATTTCTTGAAAGAAAATCAACTTCGATTCAAATAATACTGCATTTCACTTCAACAATTCGGTGATTTTGGAAAATCCAAAACTTATTTGTAATACAATTATCAATTTTTTGTTAGGTATGCATTAACTCTCTAATATAACAATTTTCAGAAATTTGTCTCGAAAAAAGCATTTCTTTACATTTAGAAATATTACACATGAATATTTGTTCATTACAATCTTCATGAAATAATAAAGCAGAATTAAATAGTATTGCATTATTCATATTATCGATATTTAAACGCCCAACACCTTCTAGGCGAGCGGTGCACCCCTAAAAAGACGTATACAAAAACGAGTTGACCGACCAGATAGTTTCGTCAGGATGAAACCTTTTCTAATCCTAAGTGACATTTTTTCGTACCAATGGTCAGTAATTTGTTATTAACAAAAACTTGCAAAATTGAATAGGATTAAAAAATCGATACGAAAACACATTTATTATATATTTTGGGCAAAAATAAGAACTTTTTAAAACTTGTCATTTTTCCGAAAAACGCTTTGTTTTCGAGCTATGAGCGATTTAAGGTCGAAAAATAACCAAAATGCGCCATTTTCATAAATTTTTGTCTCGGTTTCTACTGGAGCTCTTTGAATTTTCTTTTTTCGAGGTTACTCGTTGAAAGTTATATTTTCATGAAAATTTTTTTTATCCTGGCGACTGTGTTTCCCCTTTCAAGATTTGCGATCAAAAACTCGTGAAATTCACCGATTCTCCACGAGCGGGCGAGTAGCCGGAAAACAAAATATCGATTCGCGAACTATTGATATAGTAACTGTATACTTTTTAATTAATGATAGTATCTCATAGTTATCTAAGATTACGAATTATACCTTACATTTAAATGAAAAATAAAGAAATTTAATGTTGTTACAAGAAATGCATATAATAATAACTATTTATTAACTATTAACTATTAACTATTTATTTATTTATTATGGCCAACGGCCATACCACGCTGAAAAACCCAGTTCTCGTCAGATCACTGAAGTTAAGCAGCGTTGGACGCGGTTAGTACTTGGATGGGTGACCATTCAAGAATACTGACATGAGTGCTGTTGGCACATCGTGGGTGTGGTGAGCCCACGCTTGTAGTTATTTATAACTACAAGAAAAACCTAGAAACACTACCCGAATCGGGTAGTGTCACGCCTACCCTGAAAGGGAAATGGTTTAATAATATATATATATATATATATATATATATATATATATATATATATTAATACAAAATATACATTTATACTTAAATATAAACTTTTATTTATATTTATTTCTAACTATTAGATGAACAACTAATCTTCAACCTCACATTCAGTTCCTGCTTCCATATCGTCAGTTTGTATTTCTAGATTTTTAAATGTAATAGTTTATATTCAAATAAAAAAATATATTTTTTTTAAGAATAAATAAATAAATGAATAGCTATTATTATATGCATTTCTTGTAACAACATTAAATTTCTTTATTTTTCATTTAAATGTAAGGTATAATTCGTAATCTTAGATAACTATGCGATACTATCATTAATTAAAAAGTATATAGTTACTATATCAATATTTCGCGAATCGATATTTTGTTTTCCGGCTACTCGCCCGCTCGTGGAGAATCGGTGAATTTCACGAGTTTTTGATCGCAAATCTTGAAAGGGGAAACACAGTCGCCAGGATAAAAAAAATTTTCATAAAAATATAACTTTCAACGAGTAACCTCGAAAAAAGAAAATTCAAAAAGCTCCAGTAGAAACCGAGAAAAAAATTTATGAAAATGGCGCATTTTGGTTATTTTTCGACCTTAAATCGCTCGTAGCTCGAAAACGAAGTGCTTTTCGGAAAAATGACAAGAGTTAAAAAGTGCTTATTTTTGCCCAAAATATATAATAAATGGGTTTTTGTATCGATTTTTTAATCCTATTCAATTTTGCAAGTTCTTTGTTAATAACAAATTACTGACCATTGGTACGAAAAAATGTCACTGAGGTTTTTTGTTCGCTACAACATAATACATCGATTAGAAAAGGTTTCATCCTGGCGAAACTATCTGGTCGGTCAACTCGTTTTTGTATACGTCTTTTTAGGGGTGCACCGCTCGCCTATTCCATGTAATTCCATCGCGGCGGTTCACAGTGGTTCAGGAATGGATTTTCGCGGAAGGATTAAACAGCATCTCGCACTTCTCAACCTATTCACTTTTTTTTTTAATTACAAATTATAATCCACTTGCATTGTTTTTAATCAATTAAAAATATAATACTTCGATTTTGCCATTTTTTTGTGATATCTTTATTAATATAATATTTTTCAAATAAACAAAATAAAAAATCAGGAAGCTTACGTTTGTTAGGAATTTCATACTGAGTAATTTAAAAAAAGAACATCACGTGCGTCCTAAACTACGACCAAAGACAGATTTATGTGTAAACATCTTCGGTAAACGGTAACTGAGATTGAAATCTTACATAAAGCAAATAATAACTCACGCACTTGTAGGAGTATCCAAATTTATTTTCTCTTATCTGTAATGTCGTCCAAAAGTTTCTGGACATCTATTTTCCAATAGGTTGAACAAGCAACCTAGTTTTAATAATAATAAACTGTAGACTTTGTCTCAATTATTGCATGAAAGGTGATAAAAGTACCCGTTTTATGGGCATACATGAAAGCCAGTATATGTTAATTTTATTGGAAGTTGTCTGAAAAAACGTCAAATGTTAACGTTTCCGGAAAATATCAATAAATTCGGAAATAACAATTTTTTTATTGTTTTTGGGCTAATTTTAAAGATAATTTTCTGCAAGTCTGTTAGAATACTGTTCTAATAATTTGTTTTAATTCAGTTATGAAAACCTGACTTCATATCAATATTGAAAAGTGCTTTAAATTAATCAGGGTGCTGAATGTAAACTTTACAATTTTCAATGTTTCATTTAAAACATTTTTTAATTTGTAAATTACATTTTTCAATTTAGATTTCTCAAGAAACAACCTGTAAGCTCATAAGCTCATTTATTTAAATCCAGTCTAAGCCTCGTATCAGGAGAGGGCCAAGAAACACAAGACTCATTTTAAAACAAGCGGATAATAATTTATTAACAAATTAAAATAATAAATATGCATCAAAGGTCAGTACCGGTTTCCACATAATCACGAACTTTCTTCCTTCTTCCTCGGCACACTTGACTCGTCATTATCCCCATTCTAGGATTTCTTGTCAGTCACACACACACACATCCGTATCTATCTACAATATCCAGCTATACACATACCATACAGTCATACAACCATACATCTTACAATTTCGGCCGTCCTGACCGACTGTCCGTCCTCGGACACGATGCGTCCGGTCAATTATAATATTTTAAATCTTACAGCTATTTACGCACACAGGCGAGTCCACAAATATTGACAATTTCAATCATGTTACACTTTTGGAGACCGTATACGCATGTTGGCCGGTTCCCCTACACCTTCATATTTTCTTTGAGTTACTTGGAAACCAGCTATATCAGCGACGACATATCTATTATTTCTTAAGATCTTAGTGATTACGTAAGGACCTTTAAACTTCGGTTTCAGTTAGGCAGAAATGCCTTTCGTAGAATAAAAGTTTCTAATCATCACGTAATCACTCAGTTCGTATTGGTACCCTTCTTTCCGCTTCTTGCCCGCATACATTTTATTATAATTTTGATACTTTTCTATCTTTTGGCTAGCCTGCGCCCGCAACTCGTCTAAGTCTCTTGTTTTAACATTTATTTCCATTCAAGGAACTCTTTTACTTCGTCATTTACCTTTCCCCTCTGATCTATAATAAAATAACAATTTACTTGGACTTTCTCCTGTCGCCTTATGTGTTACATTATTCATCGCAAACTCGATCTCGTTGATCACCTTAGGCCACATTTTTCCACATTCTTGATCACTGAGTTTACTCAACATAGGTGCAAGGGCACGGTTGACTCGCTTTACCTGACCATTTGCTTCGGGTGACCCGGTAGCCACTTTAACATGCTGAAGAACATACTCTTTTACAAAATTTACAAATTCTTCCGAGGTAAAGCAGGTACCTCTATCTGCTACCAAGATTTTAGGTTTACTGTAAGCAGCAAAGTATTGTTTCGGATTTACTATCGCCTCTACCGAAGTCGTAGACCTAGTTGGGAAAAGTTTCGTGAATTTTGTAAAATCATCTACTACCACCAAGATATGCTTCTTCCCTGGAACTCGCGAATCATATATATCCTCATGATCTATGTGCACCCTCTCAAAGAGTTCATTCCCTTTTGGGATAATTTGCAGCAAACCTTCGGCTTTACCTGACACTGGAGCAAAAGCGATACACTTGAAAAAAGCCTTTACATGCTCTCCTATTTTCTTTCTCATTTCAGGAAACCAATAATTCTTACAAACGGTCTGGTATACCTTTTCAGCCCCTGTATCTCCTAATTCTTCGTGATATTTCAACAATAGATTTTGCTCCATACTATCTGATACATAGAACAAAAGTAAATCATCTTTCTTCCGATAAACAACACCATTTCTAGCCTCATACATCTTATCTTCTGATTTCTCAAGTCGCTTCATAATTTCAACAATTCTTTGGTCCGCAGTCTGAGCTAGAGGCAAATTCCTTTGAACTGAATTGTCTTCTATAGCCAAAACATTACCCACTCTACTCAGCCCATCAACGTGAGACATGCGCCTCCCCTCCCGATATTCAGCAGTATAGTCATAAGATTGAAGCTCCATGACCCACCGCTCAATTCTTGGGTTAATATCTTTCTTTTATAGTGCCCACGTAAGCGAGTTGCAATCTGTAAGTATTTTAAAAGTTCTTCCCCACAAATATACACGGAACCTGCGAACGGCATAAACTACGGCTAACGTTTCAAACTCGAACGAGTGGAACTTGCTCTCTACCTCAGACGTACGCTTCGAAAAGTAAAAAATAGGATGAAAATTCAGATCTTTCTTTTTTTGCATTGATACAGCTTCAAAGCCAATGGAGTTCTGTTTCATCATAAGGGCTGAAAAGTGACAAGATTGCTGCCTCTACTAGCTTGGCCTTCAAAGTTTCAAAGGCTTCTATTTATTTTTCTGTGAAATTGAATTCTACTCTCTTTTTCAACAAATCGTACAGCGATTTTGCTATCAATGAAAACTTCTCAATGTACTTTCTGAAAAATGATGCGACTCCTAGAAAGAATTTTACCCCCTGCACGTTTATTGGAGGAGGAAACTTCAAAATCGCTTCGATTCCTTTTTTAGTTGGCCTAATCCCCTGATCGTTTATCTCATAGCCAAGGAATTCGATAGTAGTATATAAAAACTTGCATTTAGCCAGTCTTAGTTCCAATCTATTTTCAACAAACAATCTGAAAAGGTTTTCTAGAACAACTAAATGATACTCAAGGGTAGAAGACGCCACCATGGTTTCATCCATGTACACAATAATATCTCCTGACCTAATTAATTCCTTCAAAGCTGTATTAATAAATTTCTGGAATGTACTTGGTGCCGTCTTCTTAGACTCTTCTGCAATTTTCACATGGTAAAATCCATCCTTGAGATCTAACAAACTATAATACTTTTTATCACTCACTAAATCAATTTGGTCCTCGATCAGAGGGAGCGGATAATTACCTCCAACAATTTATTTGTTCAGAGTCCTAAAATCCACACACATTCTAGGTTCCCCATTTTCTTTCGGGTAAGGACAATCGGGGAGGCGTACTCAGAATCACTCTATTGCACATAACCTTTCTCACATAATTTATCTGAAATTTTCCTTACATCCCCTTTTTCAGAATAGGATAAACGACGAGGAGAAAAGTGGAATGGTTGATGATCTTTTAAAGAGAGCCTTAATTCGATTTTAGTTTTCGGTTCCTTAGGTTTTTCTGATTCTAAATACTTGCATCGAAATAACTCCTTTAATCGATTCTGGAAATTCAACTTTACTTCTGTATTAACATCAATATCAATCTCTTCCTCGCTTATCCCCTCTACGTCAATATTAAAAATCTTGTTTGTTTTTTCATTGCAAAAGCTGACCTCCTCTACCATTTTCAGTTCAAAATTATTTAGGATATCTCCTCCAAATAGGACAAGTGATATCGTCTCGTCATCAACAACAAAAACCTGTATGTCTCTAATTAATCCTGTCATACGAGCCATACCCTTTAATACTCCAAATATTTTTACTTTAGATATATTAATTCCAAAATAATTCTCCCCACCTTTATCTATATTCTTAACTAATTCCGGATTTACATATTTTCTTTTTATAAGACTTACTGCGCTACCGCTATCTAGAAGTACTCGAAAGGTCAGATTATACACTTCATCATGAACTTCAACCTCGATGTCAACAAGTCGGTGAAAATTATCCTCGTCCGCCGCTAGATCGATGTTCGCCACCTCCTGATGCGATCTTCTCTTTCTTTTAGGACAATGCTTGATCATGTGGTCCTCCGCCCCATACTCACAACAAGCGCCCCTTCTTCTAGGATCTTGGTCAAATTTTGTGGCTATGTGGCCCAGCTGCCACAATTGTAGCACTTAACACTTTCCCTTTTCATCACACCCCCCTTATCATCACTTCCCCTCTCTCTTGCATTCGAACTTTCTCCCTTATCATCCACCTTCAGGGATTTCGAACTAGTATCACTCGTGTTGCTTCGATTTTGCAGTGACACCTTCTCAAACGCTGACAACAACGCCTCGACGGAATGGAACTGGTGAATGCTGGCTTGATCTCGTAACAGCACATTTGGTATTCCATCTATGAAGTAATCCACTCTTTCTTCCTCATCAATTGGAACCTTGTTGGCAAGGATGGTCTTATCGTAATGTACTCGCTGAAAGACTCCCCTCTCTTCCAGATCCTATCTTCAAACTTCTTCCGTAGGAGAACTTTATTCGGACGTCAGAAGAACATTTTTTTTTATCTCTGCGAGCAACTCGTCAACTTTCATCTCAATATGTTCCGGTTTTAAGTGGAACCATGATAGGGCCTTTCCTTTTAGTCTTGAGCCGATCAAAATTCTTGTGATGTCATCCTCGAGCTCATAGACTGTTCGGAGTAGACGCACCTGTCTGTCCCATCCTTCCATGTTCCCTTTAGAACCATCGAACGTGCTTAAAAGTTCGCCAATCAATGATAGGTTTACTCGAAACATTCCTTGCTGTCTCTGTCTGGATCGTACACTATCACTCTCCTGTCATGCCGTCTCGTTCCCGTCATTGAGTGCTCGTGATGTCTGCACACGATTTGCCACCAATCCTGGGCCTTGTCTCTCCGATGAAGAGGGGTAATTCAAACTTTCGGTTCGTGATGATGATGACTCCATGGTATCGATTTCTCGCCTCATGCTTTCCATCTGATTCGTAATTGCTTCTCGTTGAGCAGAAACTTCTTCTAGGACTCGTCGACGTTCTTCATCCTGAGTCCTTCTTACTTTTTGAATCCTCAGCTCCTTTATTTTCTTCTCAGCGGCTGCCAATTCTTCTAATAACTTACCATTTTGCTTCCTAATTAATTCAATTTCATTCTGTTCGCCATTTTTACTCGTTTCGCTTTCATGACTCGAATCGTCTGCCTATTGATCCTCGAAGTCGCGCATCCAAACTCCTTCTGGATCCTTCTCCAAGAGTCGTTCGATGAGTGCTGCCTTATTCCCCGCTGTAATGCACCCTAGAGATCTTACGAACCCTCTTCAACTCCGGATTTACTCGAGTAGTGTTTTTTCCCGCTGGTCCTCCATATTGCCACAAAGCTCTAGCCCTTCTCAAAGTTCCTGAACAGTAATCACCAAACCTATGCCTCCTGCACAAGTCTGACACAGCGTCACCAAAAATAAAACACTTTTACTACAGCAGAACACTGACAATATATGCCTCAACTCAATCACAAATTCCTCGATTTAAAAAGGACGCCATTTTTCAGATCCGCGTCGCGAACCGTCAGACATTCGAAATTCGAACCGAATCCCACTTCTGAATACTGTAAGCTCATTTACTTAAATCCAGTCTAAGCCTCGTATCAGGAAAGGGCCAAGAAACACAAGACTCATTTTAAAACAACCAGATAATAATTTATTAACGAAATAAAAGAATAAATATATATCATATGTCAGTACCGGTATCCACATACTTACGATCTGTCTTCCTTCTTCCTCGTCACACTTGACTTGTCCTTATCCCCACTCTAGGATTTCTTCTCAGTCACACACACACACACACACACATCCGTATCTATCTACAATATTCAGCTATACACATACCATACAGTCATACAACCATACATCTTAAAAACCTATAGTCGCTAAATTGTACCTACTGTTTTCAATTTAAAATTGTTTGAAAATGATATAATTTTGAACACTTACAAATTTCTTGATTGATTGTTCAAACTATTTTAGTTCTTAAAACGCAGTCTCTTCCAGGAGCTTTGTTTATAAAATACTGATGCGGGCCGATATATCTCTGAAAGAACTCTGGAGACGCGTTGAGGTTCACTATGTCTGTTATAATAAATTTAAAATAAGAAAGTAAAAATTAAATCATCACAAATAAACAAATTGAAATTGAATTATTTCAAATAAAATGAGACTCAAATCACTAAAATTTCAGAGTACTGAATTTATACTTAAAAATTCTCATTTTTGTTAATTTTTAATTTATGAGTGACATTTTTTAATTTTAATGTTTTAATAACAATGTAAAATCCTTCAATTGTAGTGTTTCAACCTAAAATTGTTTAAAAATGATACAATTTTGAACACTAAAAATTTATTGATTCATTCTTCAAACTATTTTATTTCCTAAAAAGCATTCTCTCATTTGCCTGCTTAGTAAAGTGGTGTTTATAAAATACCGATGCGGACCGATATGACTTCTCTGAAAGAACACATTGTGTCGCACTTATGTTACGCATCTACATTTAGAATTAGGCTAATTATATTTCATGAAGAAGAAAAATAAAAATTGAAATTTCATTATGGGAAATTCATTATTATGACACTTATCATTATTATTACACGTCTAAGTACTCAAAACTTATAAGAAAAATATTGAAAATTGTTTCTTTTGTTCAAATTAGACACAGCATATTTTCCTCCTGTTGGACTTTAAATACTTGGCGGGAATTCTCAAAATAGAATGAAAAAGAAACCGAAAAATTTCAAAATAGCAGTTTTCTAATGAATTCATAGTACAAACGGTATTTCTTGTGTTTTTTTAAAATGAATTATTTTTAATCGATAAATGACGAGCTTCCAAGTATTTTGTAAATGATTCACAATTTTTAAGAAAGGAGTTGTATCGACCCTCAGTTAAAATATTATTTGGATGTTGATGGTGAAATTGGCTTTAGGGTCACAAAAAATAGAAATCAATTTATCATTGAGTCAGACGTTTTGGCCTCGATTATGGGCCCTCATCAGTGATTTATTTCTGAAATATGGTACAAAAGAAGTTTTGTTGATTCGTGGAAGGATATCATTTTATAGTAAACAAAATTTTTATAGCAAAAATTAATTTTTTGGAGATGTACATGAAGAAAACAAAATCATTTGCGTTGATCAAAGAATTAATTGTTATAGAGATGTAAATAAAGATTAAAAAATTTAAATGGTTTATTCATAGGAATATTACAAATTTAAAATTTCTCACAGAAGTTATCAAAATTTATCGGTCCCATCAATAGGAGGAGAAACTCACCTTACAAATTCATAAGAAGGAGGTTGAAATTATCGAATGAGATCATTCAACTGTAATACTTGTACTTCACCACTCTCCCCTCTCATAGATTCTAGCTAAGGGTAGTCTGCGACGCCTACACAAGGCCCTCGGGGCCTCAGTAGTCCTTGCGCCCTGTCTACGAACAGGTCACTCTGTATATCTTTCGGTCAAATAAACAAACGTATCTTATATTCAAGTTAAAAAGAGTGTAATTTACTAGACCGTCACATAATTTTGGCGATCCTGGCCACGATCCCTTTGATCGATACGACGTTCTTCGGGGATATTAAAGAATCTGTGCAGTTAATTCATTTAAGTGAAGTTTTGTGAATTGTGGCATTATAGTCCCATATTTGTGAAAACCTACGAGGTTTTTAAAGATAGCGCAAGTGAACTACCAGGGCATATAAAGATTATCATTAAACGATTAATCTTTAGCCAAAAGAGATCACGCTAATAGTACAAATTAAGTGAACGTACTAGTGACTCTTAAGAAAGGAGCGACGTCACTCTTCAAAGGAGACACCGCGGGAGGCAAAGAATTTCCTGATTTTCCGGCCAGCTGTCAGCCTACGGAGCTGCAGCATCCCGCCTGATCCTGCCAACGTCAGCCAGCCTACCATCGATTCTCAACTGCGCCAGCGTCTCTCAAACTCTTGTTGCGTAAGTTAGATGAAAATTGTAATTATTCGAAAATAGTAAGAAGCAATACGCGGCTTCTTCCTTCAACAAACGTTTACGTTTAGATTATAAAATCAATAAAATATTTTTTTTTTTAAATAATTTGCGTCGTGATCCGAACGAACAAGTTTATAATTTTACGATAGGAACACTAACCTCACACTGGCGTTCTCAGCTTATAGAAAAAACTTAGTAGAATACTCGACGGAAGAATCGGAAACAAGTGAAGGAGTTGTAGCCAATCTTAATCCCGATTTTAATCCTTTCCTCACGGCTCGGGAAATGTCTAGCGAAGATTTAGGGTTCGGTTCGCAGGAAGTATCCACAATGATGGATGACCCCATGAAATTCATCATCGATAAATTGATTAGTATGGAAACTTCTCAAAAGCAAATTCAAGATGCATTACGAATTTTAAATAGTGAAAATGCTCAGCGCGCACGAGAAATAGAATATATTGCTAAACAGGGGAATTTGTTGTTAACGGAAGATGAGAGCTCTGGTCACAACACTAGAGAAAAAAATACCTCATGCGAAAATGGGTATTCATCAAAACCCGAAACTTCGTCTCTTCCTCCACAAGCAAGTAATTCACAAAAAGATCCCCCTTGCGAAAATGTCGATGCCAAAAAATTAGAAAATTCATCTCTTCCCCCACTTGAAAATAATCCAACGGAACAGGGTGAAAATCACAGGCAAAACGCACCAGCAGTATCCCAACATCCTCAGGAAAGCGTGCGAATAAATCGTGTTCAACGACGAGAGTCTAGTAGCAGCTCTCCATCCCCGACTCGGCAAAGAAATTTCGCGAATTCTCAAGCGTCTCGTTTACAGGCAACATCCATTCCCGCGACAACGTCCATTCCTGCGAAGGATATCATCAGAACCGTCGAAGAATTGAGAGGACGTGATGATGTCGGTGTCGAGGACTTTATTAAGTCAGTTAAACGTGCGAAATTGAGATGTTCGCAACCGGATTTACTTTTGGATTTCATCATAGCCGAAAAAATTAAAGATCAAGCAAAACGCGCTATCCGCTTCAGCTCAATAGATGATTACGATCAGTTGTTCTCCGCTTTGAGACAAAATGTAGGTATAATCAGTTCAGTTGAGTTGAGTCGGTCAAAACTTGAATCCGTCAAGCAAACAGGCATGGAAACCGTTCAAAATTATAATATGCGGTTCCGACAACATTATAATGAACTCATTTACGCGGTCCAAAACGAACAATCGAACCCAACCTCGCGACGTTTAGCAATTCAAATAGAGGAGAAATCGGCAATAAAAAAATACATAATGAACTTGAAGGATGAAATCGGCGCACAAGTTCGTCCTCTGCGACCGAATACTCTGAACGAAGCACAGCAGGAAGCCCTGGAATCCGAGGTTTGGTATAGGGAAAAGCATCACAGTAGATACTCAAATGTTAGACCACCCGGTAACAAACCCCTGACAAAACCGACGTTTGCTCAACCTAGGTCAGCATTCCAACATGCCCCGTCCGCTTCAAAGTACCCAAGCATTGACAACCCTCCAAATCACTCTCTGCCTTTACAACAGAGACTTCAAATGTTTTGTAAAATCTGTAAAAGATCGGGACACAACGAATCCCAATGCTATAGCAAAGACCGAAATTTTCCGATAGGACACTCAACGTCCCGCCCACCGAATCGTGTTCACAATTTACAGGTGGAGGGAGAACTCACAGAAAACGTTCTGGACTATCAAGAGGACCAACTGTCAACAGAGATAGAGTCTCCGCAATATCAGGAAGACTATTCTCAATTATAGCAAACTTACATGGTACAAACAGAACGGGAAGACTTTTAGTGGACAGTGGATCCTCACTTAACCTAATCAAGGATGAGCTTGTTCATTCTAATCATCCACGTGAAAAATCTAGCAAAGTGTTCTTTATGGGAAATGACCAACACCGAACAAATGAAATAACAAAATTAAAATTTCAGGGAAAAGAGCATGTGTTCGTCATTGTACCAAATGATTTTCCACTACCCGAAGATGGAATCATCGGGGTTCCATTCATGTATAGTTATAAATTTAGCCTTTCAAACACTCATCTACAATTGGACAATTTTAAACATGAATTGCACGAGGACGGGATATTTGTACCAAAAAGCTCGATTAAAATAATCACCATGCAAGTAGAAAAGAAACAAGGGCATATGCTAATTACAGATCATCCACATATTCCAGACTCAATCTACAGAATTCAGAACCATGAATTACGAATTCCGATTTCTAATCAAACAGAACAAATGATAACGCTTTCAACCACGGAAATTCAACCCAAGTACATATCTGTTCAACCCGAAAGCGAAGAGAGGGTACATTATATTACGACAAAGGAATTAGCCAAGAGATTAGAACTTCTTAGAGCAAACACAAGACTCTCGCATATTGAAGAAGAACACCGAGAAGGAATAAACAAAATTGTCCAAAGTTATCATGATATTTTTACCTTAGAAGGAGATCCTCTCCCATGCACAAATTTAGCAAAACACGAAATTATCTTAAAAGACCAGAGACCCATTAACATTCCTTCATATCGCCAACCAGAGTGCCATAAAGCTGAAATTAATCGTCAAGTGAAAGAGATGCTGAACAAGCGAGTAATCTCTATGTCCAAATCACCTTTCAACTCACCATTGTGGGTCGTTCCGAAGAAAGCCGATGCTTCTGGAAAGAAAAAATGGCGCATTGTCATTGATTTCAGGAAGCTAAACGAAAGAACTGACCTAGACGCATACCCGCTACCAATAATTGATGATATACTCGACCACTTAGGAAAGGCGAAGTTCTTTTCAGCATTTGATTTAAGCTCCGGATTCCATCAGATACCTATGGATCCAGAATCAAAAAAATATACAGGCTTCAGTACACAGCAAGGTCATTTCGAATTCGAGAGATTGCCATTCGGTCTTAAGAATTCGCCGGCAACCTTCCAGAGGATGATGGACACAGCTCTTAGAGGTTTGGTAGGAAACATTTGTTTTGTTTACCTTGACGACATCGTCGTTTTCGGATCAAGCCTCAAGGAACACAATGAGAACCTCGTCATACTCTTCGAAAGGCTGCGACAAACGGGATTGAAGTTGCAGCCTGATAAATGTGAGTATCTCAGACCAGAGTTGGAATATCTGGGTCACGTGATCACAGCAGAAGGGGTAAAACCGAATCCCAATAAGATTCAAGCGGTAAAGGACTTTAAAACACCCATAAATCCAAAACAGGTGAAATCGTTTCTGGGACTCGCCGGGTATTATCGAAAATTTATTAAGGACTTTTCCACGAGGGCTAAGCCACTCATTGACCTTACAAAAGAAAATCACCCTTTTCAATGGACATCAGCTTGCGAGAGAGCCTTCGGAGATCTAAAGAACTGCTTATGCTCATCGCCAGTGTTGAGATACCCTGATTACAAAAAGCAATTTGTTTTAACAACAGATGCTTCAAATGTAGGTCTCGGGGCCATCCTTTCTCAAGAAGGTCATCCCTGCTGTTACATTTCTAGGACACTCAATAAACCTGAAATGAATTACGACACAACACAAAAGGAACTGCTTGCTATAGTCTGGGCAGTCAAACGATTAAGGCAATACCTGTTAGGAAGAAAGTTCATAATCCAAACAGATCATCAGGCCCTGAAATGGCTCTTCAATATTAAAGATCCAGCGTCTAAACTACTCAGATGGAGACTTCGCCTTGAAGGTTACCAATATGTAGTCGAATATATAAAAGGGAAAGAAAATACAGCCGCCGATGCATTGTCGCGTATGTATCCAACACGTGAAGGAGACGGTGAAGAAGGAAATGCAATAGAAGCTCCGGACATGAGCACCGAATACGAACCTTCTGAAACGGACAGCGAAAATGCTGAAGTGGAACCCATGCAGCTTAGATCCGCTGAACCCAAGGACGAAAAAGAAGTAGCTGAAGAATATAGGGCATGGAAAAGAAATCGATTCCCTAATAAAGTTAAGACAAAACCTGTCGCTAACGGAAAAAACTGGATAAAAGTGAGCAAACAGAATCTGTTTTCCCTTTTACGAATCCAACTCCCTGATTATCAAGAAGAAGACTGGATTAAACTGCTTTATAAGAAAATCAAGGATTTCACAAACCGCAAGAACTGGAAAATCTTCAAATTTCACATGGAAGACCCTCTAATAATAAACACTGAAAAAGTGCGGTTGCACGACATGCTCAACTTTCTTCTTCATAAAAAATTCCCAGAACATGCATTCTTTGTATGTGATCGACCAAACAAAGAGTTAACGAGAGAAGACAAACAAAACCTTCTGTCTGAAGCACATGGAAACATCGGATCAGGTCACTTTGGAGAAAACAAAACCATAAAGCGACTCAGGGAAATTATCTCTTGGGATAATATGGAGAATGAAGTCATCGACTTTATTAAGAAATGTGACATCTGTCAAAGAGAGAAATTGACACGTATTAGGCCGAAAATCGAAGCAGCAATTCCCGATGTGCCAGTGGCACCTAACGATAAAATTGCAATGGACATTTTTGGACCACTGCCTATAACACAATCTGGACACGAGTATATACTCTCTATCCAAGATGTATTAACAAAGTATCTCGTTCTAATACCGCTCAAAGAAACTAGCAGTGAGTCAATCATAACACAACTGATGGATCACTACATATACATATTTTCTTCTCCGAAACAGATTCTGACTGATCAAGGAGCAAACTTCGTATCAGAATTGGTCCAAAAATTTGAAAATCTATTTAGAATTAGACACATAAAAACTACAACCTTTCACCCTCAGGCGAATGGAGCATTAGAGAGAACCCATGCAACGGTGAAGGATTTGTTAAAAACCTTTATCGCCGATAATCAAACTGAATGGGACTTGAACCTCAACCTTACTTGTTTGGCTTATAATGTAGCAGTTCATGAAAGCACTGGGTTAACACCTTTCGAGATGACCTTCGGAAGAATAGCAAACTTGCCTTCGATTCTTGCCACCACCAGTTCTTTAAACCATCAAGAACTCTTGGATATGTGGAAGAAGCGGCATGAAGCCTATCTAGCAAAAGGAAAAGAATCAATCCAGAGGACACAGGAGAGATTGAAGAAATTACAGGATTCGAATATTGTCATTTTTAATCCTATTTTCGGTGCCGGAGATCTTGTACTTGTCCATAACGAAACTAAAAGAAACAAGTTAGACTCAGAATGGTTGGGTCCAGCAACAGTAGTACGGCGTTCCAGCCAAACTAATTACGAAATTCTTTTTGAAAATAAATACCTCATAATTCATGCAAATCGTCTGAAACCATACTATCAATAAACTCATGTTTTCAGAATGCGGACTGCCTGGGTCATCCTTTCACTCATCTCCTCCATTTCCTGCCTCGTAGTGACTCCACTCCATAATGTCACTATTTTTGCGGAAGATTTAGGCGACGCTAGGTTATACCACGAAAATTGGCACTTATATGTATCGGTCGACGTAGAAAATGTTAATACTAGGTTTAATAACCTGATGGGACACTATGAATCAACAATTAACATGTGTTTAAATTGCACTGAACAATTTGAGTTAAGTATCATCAGCGGTAGGATGAAGCGACTAGGTATTCAGCGTAGCCTTTTATATAAGCTGTTAGGTGGAACACATAATAGAAAAAGAGGATTGATTAATGCAATAGGTAGCATATCTAAGACACTGTTCGGGACTTTGACAGAATCTGATTTGACGTATGTTGATCATGAATTAGACAAACTTTACTTAGAAAACAAACAGTTAGCTTCCAGTCTCCAAAACCAAACGCAGGTAATAAGAATGATTTTAAATTCTGGCTCTTATGATGGTGAATCACTTTTTGTACATAACCAAAAAAACTCCGAGCGGTTAAATCAAATGAGCACTCGAATAAATGATAACACAAAAAATTTGTTTATTTCAAATCAGATAATAGTCATGACTTTGCTTATAGATGAGTTAAACGAAGATATCACACTGTTAATAAATTCGATTAACGACGGTAAAAATGGCATAGTACATCCGCAAATTTTAACACCAACATTGCTCATTGAATCCCTTAAAAATTTTGAGGATAAATTTAACGTAAAGTATGCTTTGCCACTCAAAGAAGTAAATTATCAACATATTATCGACATATCTGAAATAAGCATTGGTTTGAATAACAGGAAATTATTGTACTCAGTTAACATACCACTATTTGAAATTGACGAATATAAAATCCAACATTTAATCCCGATACCGAAGCAACATGGCAATCAATTCCTTATACCCGTCCCGAAGGAACAGTTCATTTTTTTGAATAATCCAAAAACCATGTACGTCCCTACTAGTGAAAAAGAAATATTCAAGTGCAAGCTACTCGAAAAAATCAAAATCTGTCAACGTTCTCATCCAACTTACTTGTTAGCCGATACACACAGTTGCGAAAACCAAATTATCCGTAATAGCATTAAAACACTAGATTTATCAACATGTGAAATATCCGTTCTCAAAATCGATTACTTAGTTTTTATTAGCTTAGCAGAAAGTCAAGGATATATTATAGTTCCTGAAAAATCTATCGACTTGACAACTAACTGCGAAGGAATAATTAAAGATATTAAAATTAACGAGGCATCACTTCTATCGTCAGAGAGCAATTGTATTTTAACTACCGAAGGTGCCATAGTTAAGTTGAAAAAAAAGTAAAGAACTGAACAAACACATCTATTATACAAAAAATATTTCTGTTCCATATACCAGTAACGATCTAGATTTACTCAACGATAAACTACTACCAATCCAAAAACAGATTGATAATGAGCAATTACTGCAAGCAGGTAGAACATTAGATGATATCGATGATGTTTTAAATAGAGTCAGAAATGAACGGCGAACACGAACATGGACTGAAACCACCACAGAAATTCTTACGTACTTAGGTTATGTTGCGTTAGTAATAATAACCTTATTCTCCATGTATAAATGCGGATTCTGCGATCTGGTACAAAAATGTCTACCGAAAGTCTGTCTCAACCTATTTTGTACAACGAACAACATAAATAATAACGCAGCCCCAACGCCAACTATTGTTACCTACGTTCCGCAGGCTCCTCCTGCACATGAAATTGAAAATAGTGAGCCGTTAGTAGCAC
Organism: Andricus curvator; assembly: GCA_932195095.1. Taxonomy (NCBI): domain Eukaryota; kingdom Metazoa; phylum Arthropoda; class Insecta; order Hymenoptera; family Cynipidae; genus Andricus; species Andricus curvator. The sequence continues at coordinate 77,655 of CAKNYM010047734.1, forward strand.
CTAAGGTCGTTAAATTGCGTTTTTCAGGAGCAAAACGAGTCTAACGAAGGGGGTGTAATACTTGTACTTCACCACTCTCCCCTCTCATAGATTCTAGCTAAGGGTAGTCTGCGACGCCTACACAAGGCCCTCGGGGCCTCAGTAGTCCTTGCGCCCTGTCTACGAACAGGTCACTCTGTATATCTTTCGGTCAAATAAACAAACGTATCTTATATTCAAGTTAAAAAAAACTATTTAGATCACTGAGAACTTTTAAAAAACTGTACTTTTTACGTTTTCGTTTTTTAGAAACCGCCATGCCTTGAGAGATAAGCAAAACTGACTGAAGTATGCAAGTTTAGGAGGGTGTATCTTGTTGTTGGGGGGAAATTAGAGGAAAAAAGTGGTGGGAATGTTTTACGCGTTTTCTTAAAAAGGAGTCATGGTGACTTAAGTCCTTGAGAGGAGAAATTTAAAGGAAATCTGGAATAGGTACGAGTGACTTGTCAGAGAGCATCGTAAAAAGTAACATGACCTTTTTAAAGGGCCAAAAGACTGATTTGTGAGTAGAGAGATGCAATATGGTTGTGTGCGTGTGTGAGGAGTCGAGAGTGAATTGTATTGAAACACTTATTTTTCTTTATATTAAAATTATTGGTGGTGTACAGGAAAATTTGTATTTTTGTTATTATTATTATTATTAATATTTGTTGTAATTAAAAATCTCCCTTTTTTGTGGTATTTAAATTGATGAATAATTGCAACTTAATTTTTATTTATATAAGGAATAATTGGGAGAAATTGAGAACTAACGATGACGTTTAGTTAGTAACGCGTGGTAAAATGCAGAAAGATTTTCAGTGTCAGTACGCTGGTTAACTGCTTTAGGATTACTTGCTATGTGAGTCATTTCAAGCAACATTCTTTTTTTGTAATTTATGGTTCTTTCAAGGATTGTAGTTTGTTCGAAGTCAAATTTGTGATCCTGATACCACGCATGTTTGGTCATGGCTGTCCATTTGCTAGGTGGTCGGTACGCATCCTTTGTGTGTTCTTTTTTCCGAATTTTCAGGGGCCGCTTTGTTGTGCCTATATATACGGATACGCACCCTGTGCAAGGTATACTGTAGACGACATTTGTGTTATCATCTTTAAGAACGGGATCTTTTTTTGATTTAAAAATTGGAGTTAGATCATTAACGTTTCGAAAAGCTGTTTTTACGTTGAAAGGTTTTAATGTCGCTGACATTTTTTCGGAAAGACCGCGAACATAAGGGAAAGAGATATATTTAGGGGAAGTGTCTGAGTTAGGTGTTGGATTCTGACCTGGTATGTGTAAGACCTGTGTGTGTGTGGTTGCTTGTGTGTGTATGCCGTTGAGTACAGCAGTGCAATTGGAAGCGTTTGTGTACTCTCTTACTGTGCGCAAATAATTAATTCTTTTTTTGACAATTATGTTGATTAATTCTAATGGGTAATTGTTATTAATTAAAATAGTTTTGACTTTTCTGATATTTTCTGCATGAAAATCTTTGTGTATTAACAGGATGCTTCTGTCTAGTAAATTATTAATGACACTGACTTTGTATTTATGGGGATGGTGTTATTGATAATTCAGGCATCGACCTGAAGCTGTAGGCTTTTGATACCAATCGGTTTTCAAAGAGTTGCCTACTCTTATGATCAACGTATCGAGGAAACTGATTTGGCCATTATTTTCTTCTTCTATTGTAAATTGAATTTTGTTGTTGTAATTGTTAAAGACATTTGTAATTGTTGACACTTGATCAGTTGGTATTGCGCTTATTATATCGTCCACATACCGGAAATAAAAAGGTAATTGAAAGGGAAGAGAAGATAAAACCTGCTTTTCTAAACCGTCCATTGCAATATCTGCGAGAATTGGAGAAAGTGGTGAGTACATTGGAAAACCTGCTTTTTGTTTGTATGAATTGCCTTTGAAATTAAAAGAAGAGTTACTAGCACAAGTTCTTAGACCTTTTACAAATTCATACCAAGGCATAGGAGTGTTGGGTTGTATTTCATGCCATCTGGCTTTAACTACTGCAATAGCTAGGCCGATGGGGACATTAGCAAATAATGAAACTACATCGAGAGAACATAATTTGTGATCAGGTGGAATGATGATGTTTTGAATTTTTTGAACGAATTCGAAACTGTTTTTTACACGTGATGTTGGGGGCGTAATATGTTTCGAGATGGTGTTGCTATAATATGTAGCAAGTTTGTAAATGGGACTGTTACAAAAAGAAACGATAGGACGGAGAGGAATACCTGCTTCATGAATTTTTGGTAAATCATATATTCTCGGAGCAAATGTATTATACGCTTTCAAATTGGATGCA
>CAKNYM010047734.1:84999-107883 GCA_932195095.1 Andricus curvator
GATATCTGTTACATTCGAGGACATGGTCTCCTCTAATACTGCAATGCGGGAAGTATTTTTAACGATATCAACTTTTAATCCTTTCATGGCCACTTCAAATGTATTATTAAATGCCATTTGTTTAGCCTCAAAATCTTGCAACAGAGAAGTGATTTTTTGAAGGCCAGACTCCTGTCCCTTAGCAATAGCATAAGAAATTAGTGCTTCAACTCCTGGCCCCAGCGTGACAGAAGACATTCCTGGCTTGCTGACATCTCCCTCGGACGAAACAGAGAGAAGAGACCCACGATGACGAGTAATTTCCTTACTCAAAGATTTGGAGCAATTAGTGCAGTTCTAAACCTTCTGTTTTGTATTGATGCTTTCCAAATCTTTCGTTGACAAATTCAGACAGGTAATATGTGTAAACGCACTACATTTTCCACAAGCCAAAGAGTCCGTCGACCCTCGCACAATTTCACCATTGCAAACAGCACATGCCACCATATTGAAAGCGTAACCCGCATGAAACTCCAATGTTGAAAGGTGAAATAAATCGATTAACTGAGTGAAATCCACAAAATAAAATACCCTTATTTGTTCACTAGGGTAAGATGAACACCACTAACCATTTATAGCACCAGCACTTCTTTAGTACATCCATAAATTTAACTGATGTAACGGAGCGATATACCATACGTCATGTGTAAACGACCAGGGCCGTGTATGTTCACGAATCAACAAAACTTTTTTTGTACCATATTTCAGAAATAAATCACTGATGAGGGCCCATAATCGAGGCCGAAACGTCTGACTCAATGATAAATTGATTTCTATTTTCTGTGACCCTAAAGCCAATTTCACCATCAACATCCAAATAATAATTTACAATTATTTAAACAATTATTATTCGTTTAAAGAATATATTTTTCTCTGTAAGTCGTGGAAAATGATTTAAACAATTGTAACAATGTAAACAATTAAACAATTAAAAAATGTAAAACATATGTAAATTGTTTAAATAATGACCAATTATGTAAAAAACAAAACATATTCTTCGAGGGAGAGGGGAGGGGAAGAGAGAGGGGGAGAGGAAGACTGAGGGGCTCCTCTCGGTGGGTGAAGAGAAGCAAGCCTCCGGTCTGTGACATAAGACACAACGCATGTGTCAGAGGCTTGCGTTACACTTTCCAGCCATGGTTTCATTTGGATCAGGCGCGATTCCCCATATCGAGGTCTAAGATGTTTACACATTAAAAAACAAAAGGTGAATTGGTTGAGAATTGCGACCTGCAGCTTCATCCTTCCGCGAAAATCCATTCCTGAAGCACTGTGCGGTTACCACAGTGGACTGCAGTGGACCGCGGCGAGTTTTGCTGGTGCGCCTCCACTCAGTATAACTCAAAAATGCGTTCCAAAGTGCGTCGCGTCAGCGCTCGCGTTCGCGTTTGCGTTCGAGCATGCATGAACCTTTAGAATGAATTTCTTAAACTTGTATACAAGCACTGTCTAGTATTATTAAATTTTACGTAAGACTAATCGATAAAGTGTAGGCGCGTTTTCACCTGCCCTTAAATTGTATTTACATTACATTTTGTTTCAATTTGAATATCGATATATGCATGGGCTGCGATGTATACGCCTGTTGTGTACCTACGACAGCGCCACCAGTTTGGAACTATTGGGAATTTTCTTTCGAGGGTTTCTTTTGAGAGCTTTCATTTTGTTTAAAATCCAACTATTTTGTTGAAAATTCATTTCCTTGTTGGTTGATAATTTATTTGCATGAAAATTTAACTATTTCATTTTTGGTTTAAAAATTTATCATTTTTATTAGAAAATTCATGTTTATAATTATATTTTTCATTATTTATTATTATTATACCATTAAGCCATTTCCCTTTCGGGGTAGTCGTGACTTGCTCGGTTGGAAAATAGTAGAATGACACGTTCATTCCGCAACACTGCTCCGACGCAGGTTGCTGATCAATCTCTCTAGCGATCACCCCAGGTGAAGAGCCTCACAAAATTGTTATGTGTGGTTCCCCTCTTGGGCCCATTAGTATCCAAAATCTTGGTTTCAGGCGTCATTCACTCTATTGTCACTCTGTTTATAAACTATTTGTCGCCACACTTTTCTGTCCTGGCATACTACTCTAGCTTCCTTCGCGTCCATGCATTTTTTCATGCAAGCTCTCGTGTTTCTATGGCTTCTTATGTCTCTTCGGATTAATGTCTCCTTCACAGATTCTAACCATTCTTTTGGCGGTCTACCTCTGGGCATTCTGCCATTTACTTTACCTTTATACACTTGTTTGGTCAGTCGTTCATCTTTCATTCTTTCAAGATGTCCGAACCATCTTAACTGATTTCTTTCTCATGTGTCAACTATTGTTTCTTTTGCACCACATTCTTTGAGGATTATCTCGTTTCGGACTTTGTCCATCAGTGTTTTTCCGCATATTGTGCGTAGAGGTTTCATGCTAATCGCGTTAATTTTACTACTGTCCTTCACTTGACAGGTCCATGTCTCGATACCGTATAGTACAGTCGGTATGAATATAGAATTATGTATGGCCATTTTAGCTTTTTTTGATATGTTTTTATGTCTGAGCATGGGCCCTGCTTTACCGATGACCTGCACATTGTTTTCTCAGTTTTTCCTCCAAACACCATTTTTGTTTTACTTACGTTAATTTTGAGGCCCATGTTCTTCATGCTTGTATTAAGTTTATTCAACATTCTTTGCAAGTCCTCGATTGATTCTGCCATAATAATCTTGTCATCGGCGAAAGCTAACCCACGTACCTTCACTGTTTCGAGATCTACACCTTCTTCGTCGAAGACGGCCATTCTTAGACACTTATCCATAAATATGATAAATAGCCATGAGGACATAACGGATCCTTGTTTCACGCCTTGCATAATATCGAACCAGTCACTCAGTTTCCCATTTACTCTTACACTCGCTTTACTACCTGTATATCTTGATTTTATTGCTTGTAGGAGCGATCCATTGATTCCGTACTCTTTAAGGACTTCCCAAAGTTTACTTCTATTCACCTTGTTAAATGCTTTTTCTAGGTGAACAAATGCACAGAAAACTTTCTTTTCTACTCTTAAGCTTTTTTCAGTGATCTGTCTTAAACTGAATATATGATATGTACATGAACTTCCTGGCATCAATCCACTTTGGACTTCCCATATCTTTTCTTCTGTAATTTTCATTACCCTACGAATGAGTATTTTTGAGTATATTTTACTTACGGTACTTAGTAAGCTGATACCTCTGTAATTACTGCAGTTGCTTTTATCTCCCTTTCTTTTTTATATTGGTAAAATAATTAGTATCCAATTTCCTGATGCATTTAAACTATTATTGAAATAAATATAACAATTTATTGAGTATCAGTTCACTTATAATTGCCATTGACTGAAATTAAATATGAAATAATATACGTTTTGTTTTAATCAATAAGTAAAAAATAATTTAAAAATAATTTAAGAATAAGATTATACTATGAATGCGTAACCACATCTGGAAGACAACGAATGGAAGAGAGAGAAAAGACTCTGGTTAATATACGGATGGCTTTGCGTAAAGCGCAACTAACAAAGCAAGATAGAAGCATTTACATGAACGCACGAACCCAATAAACGCGATCAAAGTTATGAAGAATCTTGGTTGCCCGTCACATACCGTGTCCCCGCTCCCCTACCTAAAATGCTCCCCGAGTAAGACACAGAGAAGTCACCACAGCTCTTTCTAGACCTTGGGGTGGAGGAAAACACGAATCTTGAACTGGTGAAGTTTTTTCGGCAACTCGCATGAAACACGAACTTTCATAACAACAATACAACCATATAAGCTCCATAAGTCATTATTATATTTACATCAGCGAAAACCTGAATTATATATCTTTCATTACCTGTTTGCAAAAATAAATTATGTTTAGTACACTATTAGAAATTATGGTTTAAAGATCAAGAGTCATAAAAGTTTTATAGGGAACGCGATATTTTCTGAACAGTACCCCCGGCCGGTTCGCTTTCTTATTTGGCGACGAGGCCCGACCGGGCCTACTGATATGCAATCCGCATTAGGAAAGATCAGATAAAAGTAAATAATTTTTCTACATGCACTTTGTGCTTGGTTTTGTACGTTTAATGCGTGCATTTCAACTGAATTTTTTTAAGTATCATAAATATTGGAACTTGAATCGAAAACTGTGAATCAAACACCTGATGATCTGCAGTCACAAATTGGAACTAGAATTGTTTTTCAATTTATTTTTAAATTCGTGTTTCAAAGCACCTGCGGCTTTAACGATTACATTCTAGGGTGGACCACAAATGCATTAGAAATTTTTGTTCGAATTTCTATGCATATCGCCCGGAAATTTGTTCGAATACACACAAAAATAAATCCATTTTTTTTAAACAAAAATTATATTTAGAGGTCGCTCAAGACCCATGAAGTTGAACACGTATTTCCCTTAAGAAAAAAAGACGTTTTCGTGAATTGTATTCAGAAAATTCAATATTAGGTGTATCGAGTTAAATTTGATCCACTTCTCTTCACAATTAGCCATTGATATTTACATAAATTGTTCAAACAATGTATTATTGTTTTTAGCCATTTTCTCTTAGAACAGAGATAGAGTCGCGGTTTTGTCAAAAAATTTGTACTTTTTGTCCAATTTTCTATTACAGTGAAGCAATAGTTAATTAATGCTAACAAAAATAATTGTTTCAATAATTTATTTTTATTGTTAACAATATTCTCTGAAGATAATGCTAGAAAATTGCAGTTTTTTCAAAAAATTTCCACTCTTTGTCTAATTTCCAATTGGAGTGAGGTAAATAATTAACCAAAGTTAACAAAATGTATTGTTTGAACAATTTATTATTATTGTTAATAATATTCCATTTGAATAATGCTACAAAGTTGCGTTTTTTCTGAAATTTTCAACGATTTGTCTACTTTTCCATTAGAGTGAAGTAATAATTGATTTAAGTTAACAAGAATAATTGTTTGAACAATTTACTACCATTGCTAATAATATTCTCTTTGCTTAATGCTAGGAAATTTCCGTTTTTTTCTTAAACTTTTAACTATTTATCTATCTGTCACTTAGAGTGACAAAATAATTAATTAAATTTAACAAAAATGATTGTTTAAACAAATTGTTATTGTTCATAACTATCTGTTTCTATAATAATGCTAGACAGTTGCGGTTTTTTCTGAAATTTTTAACTTTTTGTCCACTTTCCACTTAGTGAGGTTTTTTTGCTTTCCTTTTTAGTTATGAACAAATGATAAATAAACATTAGAAAGAAACATATTTCAAACAATCTCTTCCTTTTTCGTGAATATATTTTGCTGGAGGGGGGCTGATATCAAAATATGTTCAATTCGAAATTTTGCTCTTACGCTTTGCAATCAACTTCTTGTTGTCATTTAAAACAAAACTTTCACAAGTCATTTACACACCTAGTTCTCCCACCTACTTCTAATCATTCCATTCTTTGTTTTTGTCTCTTTTTTAAAACAGCTTTTTAGTTTAAACTAATTTTTTTAAATATTGGGAAAAAAGCAAAAATAATTCACTTAAAAAACGAAAATACTATTTGAAAAATGATTCTTGTTGAGGTTCCCTTATTATTTGTTCATAACTAAAAAGGCAAAGCAAAGTTAAGCGTTTCAGAAAAAGCTGCAACTTTCTAGCACTTATCTAAGACAAGACAGTAAACGTTTCTGTTTCATTAGACGATCATTTTGCAGGATTCAAATAAAAAGATTATATTTCAACTTAGTTGCCCCAAAGCACCTACTTTAAAACGGATCTGCGATTCTGGATTCTTCAAACTACGTCACACGGCACGTGCCACGAACCACTACCACGCCCTTCTAGAGGCGAGTAGAGGCACGTGGTGGTGGAAATTGAACATGTGGTGAATGAGCAGTTTTCCCCTACTTGGGCAGGCCTGAAATAGAGAATGCGCAGTAATACCCACACTTACCCTATTTGATGCATCATCTCATTTTAATTTTTTTTAAATGGGGGGCTCCGCCTCCCAAGCCCTCCGGCGGGGACTTTGTCCTCTTCACCCCCACCAGGATCTTCGCCCCTGGACCCCACCTCCCCACCTGAAACTTCGTCACTGAACCTCACTATCCGCGTCAAGACTTGAAATATTCATACATTTTTTGCAAAAAATATCGTGTGTGACACGTGCAAGAAGACATTCCACGAGTGTGAAGTTTGTAATACGAGGCGGAGGCGAACCCCTCAAAACCTTAACGTTTTGAGGCCTCCTGAGTCAGAAAAAATAGTTCGATCGTTGGTGTCTGTCGGTTTGTTGTCGTCGTTGTCGTTGTCGTTGTCGTTGTCGTTGTCATTGTTGTCGTTGTCGTCTGTGAACATGATAACTTTCCTAATGTGAAACCCTACAGTAGTAAACTACATTGGAACCTATGTGGGAACCCATATGGGATCCTTTTTTTAATTTCTGTCTCAAATCACGATCTGAGATAGGAATATAGGATGGGAATCTATATCGGTTCTTATCCTGGGTTTTTATGAAGGTTCCTACATGGATGGGTTTGCAATTAATATTTAGGAAGTGCGCAGTAGTATTCTATGAAAGCTACGGCTGCGAAATATTTTTGGGGGGGTTTTTAAGAATGCCGACTATGCACTAAAACTTCCAAAACATATTTCATTTCTAAAAAGTTCTAATCCCATGTGGGATTTCATGTAGGAACAATTCATAGGTTTCCATAACGGTATTCATATAAGAACCCATGTGGAAACCCACAAAATATTTCCCATCCTAGCTCAAATCGTAATTTGAGACAGGAATTCAAAAAAAGATCCCATATGGGTTCCCACATAGGATCCCACGTAGTTTACTATGAAGGCTTTGTAAGTAGAGTTTTGACAGAATTATCGGGTTGGATTGCGTTTTGGCACACTTTATAAGGGTGTAAAAAGAAAGGACGAGTTCGTTAGCCAGCCATTTTGGATGAAAATTCAAAAAGTTAAAGAATTTTCAAAATTGTTGAAACTATTTTGTTTAAGATTTAAAAATTTTATGAACGGCTATTCATAGTACTCAGTAAGCCAAATGAACTAAAATGAACATTTTAAGCCAAACAACGCACGATATGAAAAAAAGTCGAGAGAAGAAAAATGTTGCATTATGAAAGCCCTACCAAATTATCATAACAACTTGTTGAATTTCCTTGAAAAATAAAAAAATACGGAAAAAGATGATGAGACAAAAATTGTGCACCCAAAAAAAGATCTACAAATTCTTCATTAATCACTTTTTGAGTTGACGCGTAGTTTTTGTTTCATTCGTTAAAAACAACACTAAAAATAGAAAAATCTAATTTTTGGACAAATGACACGAGGTACAAAAAAATAAAGGAGCGAAAGTTGTCCACCCAAAAAGAGCTAAAAATTTGTTATCAATCATTTTTTGATAAGACGCGTAGTTTTTGTTTTAATCGTGAAAAATGACATTACAAATAAAGAAATTAAATTTTTGGACAAAAGACGCAAGTTACAATAAAATGTTTAACAACAAAATTTTTTTTTTTAAATTAGATCTGGAAATTTGCGTTTAACCTTTTTTTCTCACGAGAAACGTGATGAGAATGTGTTCGGTAAAGCCGAAGGAGCTTTAACAAAAGAGAATGCACAATCACTAAATTTCAGTTGTCGATGATTTGACCTTTAATTTTAAAAGTCCTATCCACAAATGTGGGTGATGTACAATTAACGAGCGCGTAGCGCGAGATAAATATATCATCGAACGCGAAGCGCGAGTTCCTACAGGTACGCGCCCTGGGCGCGCTCAAATTTTTTAGCGAAGCTAGCCGCGCCTTCTGTGTATTCTTTGTATTTTTTGCCTTTTTGCTCGCCAGTTTTTATTTAAGCCTTACTTTCTGAATTTTCACATTTTTTTCCTACTTTATATTATCATTCAATCTACCCTCTATATATTCTATATTATATTAGCGGTTAGTACTTGGATGGGTGACCATTCGAGAAAACTGAGTGCTGTTGGCACATCGTGGGTGTGGTGAGCCCACACTTGTACACTGAAAAAGGTACAGGAGCCCTGTGTTACCACAGCGTAGCATGAGTGTGCTAAACGTGCACACGTCAGCACGCTTTGTAGATAAGGAGATCATCCCTACTCTTTTAGGCCAGTTTCTCTCGCAAAAGTTGAAGAGAGACGCCGTACCAGGCTTTAGGACGTCTGCTGCTCTATGCTGAAAACATTTGAGTAAGCAGGCAGCCTGTGGCGTATAGCCGTGATATGAACCGTGCGTTGCACTATACTCTATCCTTTGAGCGAACCTCCGTCTCGATTTTCGGATCGCTGCGGTCCTAAAAGTGTAGCGCGGGTTTCTAGTCGGGTATGTCACGCAGGGCCACCTGAAATAAGTTGGCAGGTGTTTACTTATGGTAAGCAGGCGTGACGTTAACGTAATTTAACATTATTGTTTGAATTGTTATTTTTATTTGAAACAATTTTTTTTTTTCAATTCTAAAGTTCGAAAAAATTTTTTTTTGTTATAATGCACAACTATTGTACACAACACAAGATATTTTTTTGTTAAAATAAAATAACATCCACAAATGAACCTATTCTGGTTATTTTGAGCCATCATATTAAAAATCTGATCACTGATTCGTAATCAATGACCACGAAAACCCTTAGTACGCGTTTCATCCGTCTTCAGAAGTTATCAAAAATGCACCCATTTGGGGTCTCCTATGACCCAATTTGGGTCATAACATTTAAAATATGACCAATAATTCGAAATCAGCGACCGCTTGGAAGTTCGGACTGAATCCGATTAATTTTCAACCGAATTCGATCGAACGAAATATAGAACTTTTTTCAGATTAATTCGGATTAACTCAGATTGGTTTGGATACAGATTCCCGAATAATTCGGATGACTTCGGATTGGTTAGGAATGAATTCCTATTTGAAACTTTCGCCAGGAATATCATCACGAAAAGTGTATTTCAGAATTTATGGTTAGTTATGAATGAATATGAAACTATAATATCCTTGGCGAAAGTATCGGATAGGAATCCATTACGAATCATACCGGAATCTGTATCTGAACCAATCGATGCAAGTTCGATACAAATCGGTTTAAAAATCAATTCGACTTAATCTGTTTAAATCCGAACTTCCAAACCGAACCAATTTTTTGATCCAAATGAATCCGAATCAATCCGAACTCGGATTGACCTAAACCGATTTTAAATCCGAATGAATCCGAGTGCGGATTGAATTGGATTTATTCGGATTGAAAATCGATTTAGGTCAATCCAAATTCGGATTCATTCGGATAGAAAATGTCGTTCGGATTGGAAGTTCGGATTGAATCCGATTAATTTTGAACCGAATTCGATGGAACGAAATGCAGAACTTTTTTCGGATTAATTCGGATTAACTCAGTTTGGTTCGGATACAGATACCAGAATAATTCGGATGACTTCGGATTGGTTAGGAATGAATTCCTATTTAAAACTTCCACCAGGAATATCATTATGAAAACTTTATGTCCCAAAAAAATCATTTGGGCATTCTAACAAGCATTATAAAGATCGGTACATGCTTTATAAAAGGCTCAACTGGTAGAACGACCATTAGCGAGTGTTTTTTGTTTTGTTTTTGGAGTAGCAGTGTTTCCACTAGTTTGTACAGCGCTTTGCCCTCTATTTCAGACAGCTCCCACCCCAAACGCAATAACGCTGCTACTCTAAACATTCGTACTGCGGTGGCCTTTACGAGACTGCGCGCGCCGAGAAAGCGGCGATCTTGAAGAACGGTACCCGCTCTCGCCTATACTTTTGGGACAGCAGCGATCCGAAAAGAGTAGCAAGGATCTCCTTTATGCGTGGCACGGCTGCGCACCTGTCTTTCGTACAGCTGGTAGCTCGTAAGTTTTTCAGTGTAGTTATTTTACTACAAGCTATCCACCTAGAAACACTACCCGAATCGGGTAGTGTCACGCCTACCCTGAAAGGGAAATGGCTTAATGGTATACCATATATATATATATATATATTAGGGTGGTCCAAAATAACGTATTTTCGAATTTTGACCATGTAATACTAGAAACTGAATCTTCATAGAGTAAAAACTCTTGTGTATTTTTTTCAGATTTTTTAAATAATAATTGAGCGAGCGCATGGCTTTCAAAATTTTGGCTGATTTTAGCTAAGAAAATTCATCAGAGTTCATAAACTCGTCAACTGTCAACGGGCAAGCTGACTCTGCATTTGCACCTTTGTTACTCTCAGGGAATTATTGGTTAGTGGGCGGAGCAGTAAACCACTCACTTTGGACTCAGGTAGTGAGACCCAGATTTTCACCTTTGTATATTTTTCACCTGTTCTAGACTAATCCTTGGATTTCTTAGGAATTTATATTTTATTGAGAATGTTTTCATTATTCAGAATTTTTTTAGGGTCCAAATATCTGTTTCTTTTATTTTCCTCTGGGACATAATGGTTACTCGTATAACTTTGGGTATAAAAGTTTCATTGTATAGTTTAAAGTGTTTAAACGGATTAGGAAAGGATATGGACTCTCTCCGCCTTTTAGGGACGAATCTCTTCTAGTTTTTGCTAATTATCTTATTGATATTGAACTTCAAAATGATCCATTTTTGAATGATCAACACTGTTAAAAAAATCTGATCGAAATTTAATATACATGTGAGTAAAGTCATTTGCACATACCGTACATTAATTTTAATATACCATCATGTTGTAAAATTAATATACACGTATATTAAAGTCGGTAAAACAGAATGCGTGAAAACAACAAGTCCTTTGATACCTTCAGATCTTGTCAAATTTTAAAAACTAAAGCAATAACCTTACATTCGTCGACTAAATTCTTACTTACAATTAAAGTGCAACGTACGGGTGGAATTATTCCTAAAATTCGCTGCGAACGTTAGAATTTTAACGTGAGTACAGGTGCTTGGAGGTTAGGTTTCTTACTTATTTGTTTAATTGAACTTCTCTCTGAAAAACCAGTGTAGTTTACATTCATCTAGGAGAAAATATTCTTTTTGATCATTTATAATTGAAAATTGCTGCCAGAATTGTTTTTAATTTTTGTAAAGTGCAAATATCGGACTTTTCTGATAAATGATCAATATGCGGTATATGAAATTTAATAACATAGTCTCTTAATGGCGATTCCGTATACCTAGGTTTTAGATTTAATATACAAATGTATATTAAATGTATTTAAAATTGCAAACATTTTTAACAGTGAATTCTTGACTCTATGAAGAACAACTGTTGTAATTCTTAACTAAAAGAACCAACATTTATGGCCCAAAATGAGCTCCTGAAAATCATCATTTTCGGCCTTTTTAGTCAAAAACCATCATTTTTGTACATCAAAAAATAACACTTCTAATTAGTTTTTTGATAAACACATTTTCTGAGGTCTATTCTTATAGCCTGAATATTAAATGTCCAAAATTTCATTATTTTATGACAACAATTTATATGTTAAATTCAAACATGAAGAAAAATAGAGGTTTTTCTATGTTAAATTCCATAAGAAATTGATTAACGATGCGCTCGCTCAATTATTTTTTTTAAAATCTGAAAAAAATACACAAGAGTTTTTACTCTATGAAGATTCAGTTTCTTGTATTACATGGTCAAAATTCGAAAATACGTTATTTTGGACCACCCTAATATATATATATATATATATATTCTATATATCTACGCCTCATATATTCTCATTCTCCTTTAAAAATTATCCTTAAATACATTTTCTCCTATTCGCCACACCTTTTTCGTTACTACCGTTACTCTTTTTACTCACGTCGCACGATTCCTACCATACATACCGAAAATCCATCATCCGGACGATGATGGCCTTATCAGAAAAGTAAGCGTGCGAACTGCTTCGGGACTCGTCGAAAGATCATTAACTAAAATTTGTGTACTACTAATTGAGACATAATTATATCCTGGTAATTACATAACCTCTAGGTGTTATTTTTCATTGAAAGCCGTCGCTTTTAAGGTGGGCAGTATGTTGAAACTCAATTCTAATTCTTAATATTTGAATTCTAAGCGTAAGAAAACGAACGATAGAGGGCGCTATAAAGAAATGTAAAAATGTCGTAAGTTCTCTGTGCAAAGGAAAAAGAAAGATGGCTTGTTCATTTAATCTTTTGTAAAATGTCTATTTTGTGTGAAAATAAAGAAATTCAGTGAATCCGTTGTATAGTCTATTAAACATGAACACCGATCTTAAATATTCTGAGAGCACGCGAGTTTTTTCTGACAAAGTGACGAAACTAGTAAATGCTATGATGTCGCGATCACCTAAAGACGCTTTGCGCGAAAATTCTGCTGAGTATTATGTGAGTAATTATTATAAAGAACGCAAATAAGTTTTATGTGAAGAAAAATATTTTCTTTTCAGGATATTTACTAAAGTATTAAAGTCAAGTACAAAGATGGCGATTGTCAAAAATTATTTATAAAATCAAAGAAAATATTTCTGTTAAAAGCTGTAACTAATTCTGGAAAAGAACTGAATGCGAACTGCAGTAACGTACGCTTTTATTCAAAATCATTTGTTTAGTGATTATGTAAGTATTATTTTTAAAATCAATATTTACAATGTTTTAAATAAAAAATTTTACCGAAGAGATTTGTGGAGAATATGTCAAGGAATAAAATCAGGCCTACAGCCTTACAATTAATTAAGGATTGTATCTTTTACCTGAAGAGAAAGCAAAAACATAAAACTGTAAAGAAATATTATTAATTAAAAAATTTTCATTATTGCAAATTATTAGAGATATTCTTGTTTCTCAAGTTAGTCTCCAGTTCTCCTTCAAAATTAGTTACAATAAGAATAAGAATATTTTCCTCGATTTTATAAATGTGACGCGATCTGAAGAAATATCCCTAAGCGGCCAAAAATCGATTCTCTGATTTTGAATGTTTTACGTAGATTCGAACTTGCTCTTTAAGATGGTATAGTTAAACAAATTCCATCTATAATAATTTAGTCAGAACAAGCATGTCCTGCTTCTTCTCCAAAATTTACATTTTTATTATTATATATATATATATATATATATATATTATATTATAATTTACATTTTATATTAAAATACTTAGCATTGTTATTTTTCTATGTTAAGTCTTTAAAAATTGAATATAAAAAATTCTTTCGTTTCAACTTAAGAAAAATGTTCGTAAAAATGAAAAAAATCCATTTATGAACACTGCAATTTCAAAAAGAAAACAAATTGTTAAGATATAAATTAATCCAAGAAGGCTACAGTTATATGTATTATAAAACTTTACTATATATAACTTTACTATAAATTAAAGTAAGTTAAGGTTAAATTATATGGTGGCGAACAATGAGTATATAACTTACCAGTTTCAAATCTTGTACGCTTACACATCACAGAACTGATATCAAACGTTCACCTAAATACAAAAGTTTTTAGATATATTTCAATATTCTGTACATAACTCAACAAATTGTTTAAACGATTTAGTAATTTTGTAATTATGTTTGAGCCTTGAGGTTATAATTACACGGACCATGACGGCGGCCATCAATAAGCGTAACACACTACTCTCTAAAACTGAATCAGTGAAATTTTAACTGAATCAATCAGTAGTGTAGGTCCCCACCCAATGCTTGTTTTCACTGATTAATTCAGTTGGAAAGTTGTCATGAAAAATAATGATATTTGACATTAAAGAGCATTTGTTTCATCTTCCTCGCGAAATATCAATTGTTTGATCGATTTAAAAAAATTATTATTGTATTTTACACTTACTTTGAAGGCGATATTTTATTCGCAAAAGGTTCAATTTTATCAGCTGATGTGCGCACGTGTGACGTAATAAGGACTCGAAGGCCACTGAAGGTGGTGCCGAGACGCTCAGACGAAATGGTCGGTTTATCGGTTCGCTTTGTTTGCTTTGACTGTTATTGGGCCAAGCTAAAATATATATACCAAACTCTCGGTTTCAGTCTAGTACGGGGGTTGTCTTTGGTCCCGAATCGGGGGGATCCGAACTTAAACAACCGTTGGCGAGAGACGTTGTGACAAAAATCGCAACCGTTCTCTCGCCTGAGATAGCAGTTCTAGGAAGGCGGAAACCGGAGGGACTGAAACCGAGAGTATGGTGTAATTTATGTGGAGAGCAAAGTGCAGTTTTGCGTTATTTCAGGGGGCCATTATAATGGGGATTTCCGAAAATAAAATAATGAGTATTTATAAGTGGGTAAATAACAGATTATAACAAAAATAAATAACATAACCTCAATTATCGAGCACATTGATATGTATGTATGTATTCAGTCATGTTCACTGATCTAATCAGTAATAGTAAATTCACTGAATGAATCAGTACCTTTTCACTGATTCTCAATTACTACATTCTCACAATTTCAATCAGTGAAATTTGACTGAGAATCAGTGAAATTTCACTGATTCAGTTTTAGAGAGTAGCGCCGCGCTCGAGAAGATCTAGCATTTCGATGCGTTATTTTACATCCGACAGAAAAATGTTTGTTTTTGGTGAAGTCAATGTACAGGACTTTGGCCTCCTCATGTCTATTCTCCATGGATTCTACAATGTATCTATTGCGAAGCTGTCTATATTGAGAAATAAGAACAAATGAAATTAGCATTTTCTTAGATCTGTACAAATTATGAAAACGTGGAAAGAGCGAAAGTTTATATCTATTGGTCAAACACGAAATAACTACTGTCAGTATTGTTCAAAAAAGCATTAGCATGTAATTATTATAATATCGGGATGTCTATATTGAGGAACAAGAACAAATGAATTCTAAGCAATTCATTATAGATGTGTACAGACGATATTTTTAATCTACAGATATTTTTAACATATTCGACGTACGCAATGGTCTAATTAGAAATTTTCTATATTAAAGAATAAAAAGAAATTAAACAGGAGGTTTGCACCTAATTAGTAGGCAAGAAATAACAACTGGTAATATAGTTCAATAAAGCATCAGAAAGTAATTAGGAAATAAAATATCGGAAGCTGCCTTTATTGATAGAAACTAGAAGAAATGCAATCTGAGCAATTCTTAGGTGTATAAGAATGATTGGAAACTTCTAAAGGGCCAACACCATATATTATAAAATTCTTAAATAATCGTATATATATAATAATCGTATCATATGCACTTATTTGGAACAGTAGAAAAATGTGCTTTATATTGACGTTTAGTGCATTTAAGACCTCTATACTACAGGCAATACTATTAAGACGTCACATTTTGCGGAGAAATCGCGTTTAAAACTTCTCACTGCGGTGTTCCTCATCAGCCGCGATAGTTTTAACGGTCCTTACGGTGCGCTGTTGGTTAATTAGAGTGTGGAAATATTTTCGATTCAGAAATGCAACAATATATCAGCGTAGTACACATTGAATGAAAAAAAACTTAGACAAGAGGATGAGGGCGTTGCACATGCGGCAGAACCTGCTCTATCTTAGGGTATTACTATACTTATAAAACTGAAGCCAAAACACTCGGTTCGTTTTATTCTCGCGTGTTTGAATGGGCAGGAGAACCCCATTTTCTTACCTTTATTACCTGGTTTTGCCTTTATTTTGTATAGGCTGTTGAACATTGGAGTGCGAATGTATTCCCGATTTAGAAATGTTACCAAATACCAATTATGGATAGCATACCTTGAAGATGACTTTGACAGGCAATAGAACACCTGTACAGGATCATCTAAAGGTTCTTTTGTCGGTACAGGTTCCTTTGCATGATCATTTACAGTTTCCTTCGCCAAATTCCTGCACAGGAACCGTCAAGATTACCTGTACAGGTTCGTGTACAGGAACATATACAGGATCCTTCGAGGTTCCTGTACAGGAATTTTCAGCTGGGTTAACTGGCTGGATCGATAACATGTCTTGCCTTTGTTGGTTGGACTGATCTATAGCCTCGTCTTAACTGGCTGGATTGATAATAAGTCTTGACTCTGTTGATTAGACAGACCTATCATCTTGTCTTAACTGGCTAGAATAATAACTTGTCTCACCTTCGTTGGTTGGACTGATCTATAGTCTTGCCTTAACTGGCTGGACTAATAACATATCTTGCCACTGTTGATTAGACAGATCTATAGTCTTGCCTTAACTGGCTGGCTTAATAACATGTCTTGCGTTTGTTGGTTGGACTGATCTATAGTCTCGTCTTAACTGGCTGGATTTATAACATGTCGTAAGTCAGTTGATTAGGCAGACCTATGGTCTTGTTTTAATTCTCTGGACTAATAACATCTCTTGCCTATTTTGGCTGGACTGATCTATAGTCTTGCTTTAAGTGGCTGGACAACTAACATGTATTGCCTTTGTTATTTGGACTGATCTGCAGTCTTGTCTCAATTGGTTGAACTATCAAAGTGTCTTGACCCTGTCGGTTGGACTGGTCTATAATTTTGTCTTAATTAGCTGGACTACTTAATATATTTGGTAGTCCAGAATGTCTTTTTCCTTGATAATTTTGAAAAATCTTCACATTGCCAGGGTAGTCCCATTACATTGCCTTTAGTGGCTAGACTAGCTTTTCGTTTGA
The DNA here is from genome assembly GCA_932195095.1 of Andricus curvator. Lineage (NCBI taxonomy): Eukaryota > Metazoa > Arthropoda > Insecta > Hymenoptera > Cynipidae > Andricus > Andricus curvator. The sequence goes on from CAKNYM010047734.1 coordinate 101,658, forward strand.
TAATAATTGGACTAATCTACAGTCTTGTATTCATTGACTGAACTGTCTTCTACCTTCAATATTTTGAACAGGATTTACAGTACCAGAACAGCCCCATGAATTCGTCTATTATTGCGAAGACAGAGCCATTTTCTTGCCCTTATTAGCCGGACTGGTCCTGCCAGTGTTACCATTGTTGTTAGTGATTGTGCTAATCTCAGTTTATTGAAAAATCTGCACCTCGTCTTCAACTTTTGAGCAGGACATTAGATTCGCTTCTGGTCATATTCTTCGCGTTCAATCACACCTATCTCGAAAACTTTTGATTTTTTGGACTGGTGCCTATTAGGATTTTTTGATCAGAAGGTTTGAACTATATTATACTGCAATGTCAGCCAGTTTGAGCGGCACCGGATTTTAATGTAAAATGTGCGGTGTCCGAACCGTGTAAAAATAATCTTATAATGTAACAAGTTTGTAGTGGAATAATTAGTGGTAATGTTGCCAACAAGTTTTACAAACAAAGGGATAATTCGAAAATTTTTGGACTAAAATGTTTTTTTTATGATTGTTTTTTCAATCGACTCGCCCAACCTATTTTCAGTAGAAGACAGTATTCACTAATTAATGTTAGGATTATTATGAACATATTTTTATAAAAGATGCTAAGTGCGTTTGTTTAAAACATTTTTTATCGTAAACATTTTTCTTTTTTTTGAATTATCATCAACTGATGTCACACTATCAAACGCATATAATTTAATACATTTTTGCATTATTTTTTATAAGACAAAAGTTCCAATTAAAAAAATTGCCACTTTTTTCGTTATAGGTATTTTTGTATTTAAAAAAAATACGTTAATTTTTTTGTAGTGAAGATATCCAAATAGATTAAGAATTGTAAGCTACATTTCAATCTAAACCGTGCTTTCAGATTCCTGCACGTGCCAAAAATAACAGTCTAACGCGACCCGTGGCACAGTGGAAAATTCGGCAAAATTTTGTGTCAAAATCGTAGATCTCGGGATCGGAGCAAGTTAGAGCGATGAAATTTTCACGGCAAGTAGGTGAGGGGATGAGGATTAGAGAAAAATAGTCCGGACACGTTAAACAAAATTTTTGACTTTGATAGAAGGTCGCAAATTTGCGATTTTTAAACAAATGTTCAGTTTTTCATTTTTTTGAAGGTTATAAAATTATTTTTTTCAATCACATGATATACGTTTTCAGTGTATTTTTTACGCAGAATACGATGACGCTATTGGTGTTTTTATAGAACCCACCGGAAAAATTCTGGGAGTGGATAAACATTGCAAAAACTGGTTTTTCGTTTATAGTGCTTTCCATTCAGGTTCTACGACAAAACCAAGACCACCATCGTGTTCTGCGTGAAAAAATACTTGGAAAACATGTGTTAGATGTTTTAAAATGACGTTATATTCGAGAGAATCAAGAAGATTCTAGAGAAAATCACCTACCCCCGGCTTAGTTAAGTATAGCAAATCATCTGGTCTGATAACAAAATTTATAATTTTATTTTCAAAATGCGATACACGTCTCCGATGTCTTTTTTCACGAAGAGTACGATCGTGTTATGGGTATTATTATAGAATTTATCTGATATGTCGATTCTTTGAGAATATTATTATTAAAATCTATAAAAATCTGGAATGTTACACCTGTAAATTTGTATAACTCCACAGTATCCTTGTCAATCTTCGTCCTCCGAAACATCACTGAAAAATAAAATCACTGTAAATATTTTAATGAATTACATTCCGGTGTCTACTTGATGCACAAATAGATTCGCCATTAATCTATTAGGAATAATTTGTAAAATATACCTATCTACAATAAATTCAAGCACATCTGCTGGCAGTGGATCATCGGATTTGTGAGCTTTCAAACGCTTTTCTATATAAATTAATGAGACCTTGGGGTCTGTCGAATACACCGCTTTATCAAAAACATAAAGCAATCTATTCTCCTTGCTGATCTGTCGCGCATGTGATACCATGTTTTTTCTACATAGCTTGTGCCAGGATTCATTTGCGTCTTCAGAGTAATAAGCCATGTGCAAAGGAAACATGCGTGCAATTTCACATCCGTGTCTTAATAATTTGTGTACACTTGGTTTCGTCCTTGCCCACGGATATAGCTCGTAATGCAATTTGTATGTTTCCCAACAAAATTTCTCAAGCTCGTTTAATTTTAATTTCCTCTTGCTTTTAAAAACCAACAGTATTGTAGCTATACGGGATACAAAGCGATCACTTATTTCTAGGGCTTCAGCAAATAATTAAGGGGTTTCAAAGCATCGTCTTGCCACATTTCCCGTATTTGTGGTTCCGTGTCTCTGTAAAACTTGGTCTACTCTAACGCCAATCTTATCAAAAATCCTTTGTTGAACAAGCATCTTCTGCTTAGCAGAATCTTCTGAAAGCATAAAAAAGTACATATAAAAATTTTATTTATAAGTTTTTAAAATGCAAAATTATTATTTACTAATGTGATAAAAAATATATTATATTGATCTCGATTGAGTAGAAAAAATTATCTTACCTTTTATTGGTCTGCGGATATCCCAAGTTTCAAATGGCTTCCGGTATCCAATGTGAAAAATATGTTCGAATGCATGCAGTTCATCATGTAGTAGTCCCAAACCATATAGTAAAGAGCTCTCATTCACAGGAAATTCATCATCTAAATTGCCAAACTGATGTGTAGTTCGAAGACACATTGGGCAACGACAAGTTGCATTCTTGCCTACAATAGTATTTATACATTTACCATCGAACATCGTTTGCGATACATTGAATGTTACTTTGACACTTTTGCTATTCATCAATTTCAATTTATGAGGCCTTAATTTTTTAATCTCATTATTCAAACGTTCAAATTCTCCAAGAGTAGCTAGCTTGTCTTCTATCTCAAGAGCTATTCTAAGGGGTCTGCAAAATCGAACACTCTGCGGAGTAGAATTAATCCACAGACATTCACTTTGCGTCTTGCTTTTCAATTAAATAACAATAAAGCTGCTCACAAAAAGTGATTGCAGGGGGCTACTTTGTTCGTTATCGGGGTTATTGCACTTTTGTTGCGAATTAGTGTGCCCCGAAGAACTGTCAAATCCTAACGTGGCACTCAATTCTAAATTCAGTAGATCAAATTCATCCCATTCCAAAGCAATACCTTCACACAATCGTTCGGCAGTCTTATTTAACATTAACTGTAAAGGCACTTATATTTCAACATCGGACTTGGTATAATATTTTTTTTCGACTTTACAATCTTCCATAGCTTTTTCAATTAGTGGGTAGCAGGGGGGTCAGGGGGTCAGTCACTAAACCACTGTAGCTTTCTTTACTATAACCATATACCACTTAGAATGCTAAAGCACTTTCATTCGACTTCCGCGTCCTTTGTTTTTTTCGTTGGCTTTTGAGTTTCTAGCCATTCTTCAAGGCATATGAATGAATCTATATGTAATTTGTAAATTTCAGTGACTAAGCTTTCTTCAATGTACCGTAAATATAATTAAAAAATAAATACTCACCCTCGGAAACAAGACTAGCTAAATGCACTCTATTACTATAGAATACTATTTTTCACTAAAACTCACAATATTTTTAAATACTGCTGTTAGTATTTCATGAATATTTCTACGTTATAAAAAATAGAATATTTGTTGCTAAATATATGCTCTTCCCAAACATTGAAGAAAAACACACGATTTCTAGATCCGCCACTGTATTCAATTATGTTCGGGAATGCGCTTCAACACACTATAATCCGATAAGCCTTTGCACAACGGATTTGATCCAATGAAACATACTTCAATGAGGATTTTATAACACGATCGTACTCTTCGTGAAAAAATACATCGGAGACGTGTATCGCATTTTGAAAATAAAATTATAAGTTTGGTTATGAGACCAGATGATTTGCTATACTTAACTAAGCCGGGGGTAGGTGATTTTCTCTAGAATCTTCTCGATTCTCTCGAATATAACGTCATTTTAAAACACGTAACACATGTTTTTTATGTATTCTTTCACGTAGAATACGATGGTGGTCTTGGTTTTGTCGTAGAACCTGAATGGAAAGCCCTATAAACGAAAAACCAGTTTTTGCAATGTTTATCCGCTCGCAGAATTTTTCCGGTGGGTTCTATAAAAAACCAATAGCGTCATCGTATTCTGTGTAAAAAAACACACCGAAAATGTATATCATGGGATTGAAAAAAAATTTTTATAACCTTAAAAAAATAATGAAAAACTGAAAATTTGTTTAAAAATCGCAAATTTGCCACCTTCTATCAAAGTCAAACAAATTTTTTAACGTGTCCGGACTATTTTTCCTCTAATCCTCATCCCCTCACCTACTTGCCGTAAAAATTTCATCGCTCTAACTTGCTCCGATCCCGAGATCTACGATTTTGACACAAAATTTTGCCGAATTTCCGATGATCCCGCAAAAGTCTCGTGCACCCTGAGGACATGGAACGACCCAAGGACGACCGCCTTCTGCATTTTCTCCGCAAGTGTTTCAGCATTCTGTTGACACGCAGGGATGCTTTTCAGGCTATTCACCAGTGAAACCTTGGCACCTCCAAGAGCGCCGATGATCAAGACGATTAGCTTAACAGAATATTCCGGGTATAACCGTCGCAACTCCCTTATAAGGTATTTATACCTCTCTTTCTTTTCTTTCTCCTTGGCTGTGACGTTTTTGTCAGCTGGTGCTGAAAATTCGATAACGAACATGGTTCGTTTTTTGAAGTCAATGAGAACTATGTCAGGCCTCACGTGCGCAACAGAAACAATTGTCGAGAATATGAAGTTTCAGTATATGCGGCACTTCTTATTTTCGAAAATTGACTCTATTTCCCTAGGAGCGTTTAGCGGAGCGGTATTTGGGCTATTGCCTTAAGAGTGAGAGAGATGGTAATAAAGCACTCTTAGTGCCGCATTGTGCCTTTGGATGTAGGTCGTTCCCGCATGAGTTGGACAACTAGATAGTATGTGTCCTCGATGCTCGGGGTGTCCATGACACGCTCTGCAGCTATCATCGGGAATATCTTGGCTGAAAATGTGGCGACGGTATGCTAGAGTGGAAATGACACCGTCTTGACATGCATCGACTGATCTTCCACATTTCTGTGGAAGATGCCGTGCATCCTCTTGTCGAGGAGCTGTTCGCGGAAGTTTTTCTCCTGTGCTTTCTTAATCCGGGCCTTTAAGAGTGAGTATTCAAGATGAATAAGATTTGATGCATTTTGCTCACCCCTGATATTGAAGTCAAGGACGAGTGTTTCAGCAGCCTCCTCCGCTGCTTTGTACAGAAACGCCCCTTTGCCCACTTCTTCGTGTTTCCTGACCATTTTAAGAAGAGGGTCATGTCCATTTGCGACCATATGTGCTGTACCCAGAATAATCCTGTTGTGAAGAAATTCCAGATTCAGTATTCCGCGACCACCTTGATGGCGTGAGATGTAAAGTCGTGGAACAGAAGACTTAAGGTGCATGCTTTTGTTCATGTGCATAACCTTTTGGGACCTGAGCTCGTCCTTCGTCCATGGAACTACTCCAAAGGAATAGAGTACTGCTGGGACGGCAAGCATGTTCGTTGTAGATACTTTGTTACTCGCCGGCAGTTCGGATGACCATATCCGTCGGATGAGACGTTTGTATCTGCATCGGAGAGTATCCTTTATAGATGACACATCCTGAAGGCGACTCTGTGGCACGCCCAGGTATATATAGGTATCTCCAGCGCAAAGGTGTCGTATAGCGCTTCTGTCAACGAGCTCAGGATTTTCGGGGATGCAATTAAGTTTTCCTTTCTTCCAATTAACCTTGGCGCATTTCTTGAACCCAAACTCCATTCCAATCTGTTGAGTGTACTCTTTGACCATTTTTAGAGCTAGATGTAGTTTATCTTGATTTCTAGCAAACACATCTCTCTGAAAGGTGATACTGTTAGTGATCACACGATGTTTTTCAGATGAGATAGTAAATCTGGTTTTCCAAAGCGGCATTAATCTATCTATTCACCTCACGATGTGTGGATGAACCTTTCAGCTTTCCAACAGACAGATAATAAGTCTATGGGATGTTGAATCGAAAGCTTTCCGTTAATCAATCCAGGCCATCGATAGAAATCGCTGAGAGGATGCTGCGTCTTTACAGACACATCTATCGATGAGCAAGTTCTCCCGACATCCTGCTACGCCTTTCTTTGAGCC
>CAKNYM010047735.1:0-13358 GCA_932195095.1 Andricus curvator
TTACGGAAAATGCAAGTAGGCCGTTCTTGCACCCAACCGCTCAATTTTATTATTCTAAACTAAATTATTTTTAATTCAGCAGATGTATTTTAATATTGAACATAACTCATACGAAATGAAATATTTTTAAAAATTCAACTTCCCTCGTTCCTCGATGGTTACAATTATTGTTTTTAAAAATTAATTTAAAGAATTTGTTAGATGTATATTCAGGTATCAAAGCGGTTCAGTAGTTCGCTTTTGGGCCAAAAAGGAGATTTTTTTCAAAAATTTTACGTGTATATGGAACGAAAGTGCCTTCTAACAGTAGCGCCTTTTCTTTAGCAAGTTTCCTCGTAATGTTTGTGTTTACAATTTTTTTGAGCTAGTTTCGAAAAACGTGTTGAAGGCCAATCAATTAAACAATTTATTTCTAATGACATAAATACACCAGAAAAAAATTTCAGAAGATCAAAGATTGAAAAATAGATAAACCAAAGAATTAAAAAATGCTCATGTTTCAATTTTTAAAAATGTATTCTTATCAGTAGATATATTTTAATTCATTTCAATCTTCAATTTTTTTCCAGTCATTTTTAGCTCAGAACTCTAAACTGTTTAAAGTATTTTTCTAATTAAGCTAGAAAGCAATAATTTAAAAAACACAAAAATCACTATTTAAAAAACCTACTTTTTTCCTTAGGCGTTTAAAAAGATTTTAGTTTAAAATCAAGCCATATAAGAATCAACTACAAATTAATTATACTTTATTAGAAGGTCCTAATATGCTAACTTTTTGCGTATTATTTTCTATTTTATATTATTATTTTGTATTATTTCTATTTTGGTGAAAAATTCAACTATTTCATTAAAAATTAACTTTTTTGTTAAAAATCCATAACGTCGGGTTAAAAATTCACCAGTTTTGAAGAAAATTCTTCTTTTTGGCTTGAAAATTAAACAATTTCTTTGAAATTTTTGTTCTTTCTTGGCGTTGAAAATTGATCTCTCTTAAAAGAAATTTAATTTTCTTTGGTCAAAAATGCAACGGTTTGGTTAAATATTAATCTGTTTTGGTTGAGGATTCAACTATTTTAAGGAAAATTCGTCTTTTTCGGATGAATTCAACTGCTTTTAAATTGAAAATTAAAATCCTTTTTAGGTTGAAATATAAACCATTACATTTTTTTTTTAAGAATTCATATTTTTTGGTCGAAAATTCAAATGCTTAGTTGAAAGTTGAGCTACTTTGTTGAAAAATAATTTTTGTATTTTTGAAGATTCATCATTTTAATTGAAAATCCATCTCTGAAAGTGTACCTATTTTGTTGAAAATTTGTCTTTTTGGTTTGAAAATTAATCTCTTTTGTTATAAACTTAATCTTTTATGGTTAAAAATTAATCTATTTTGGTTAAGGATTCAACTATATAATTATAAATTCATCTTTTTCGGGTGAATTAAACTTTTTTTTATTTAAAATTAAGATTTTTTTCGGATGACTATGTATTGCATTTTTTTAAAGAAATTCTCTATTTAGGTTGAAAATTCAACTAATTGTTTAAAAATTGAACTACTTTGTTAAAAATTCGATTGTTTTTTGTTGAATCTTAATCATTTTAGTTGAAAGTTCATCTATTTGCTTAAAAACTCAACTATTTTGTTTAAAATTCGTCAGTTTGGTTTGAAAATTAAACTCTTTTGGCGTAAGTTTCACCTTTTATGATTAAAAATTAATCTGTTTTGCCCGAGGATTCAAATATTTCATTAAAAATTCGTTCTTTTGTAGTCTTCTAAAGAGTTTAAGGGGAATTCTCACGAGCATGAGAAGATGTTCGACCCTTATGTGCTTTGAGAATTTAATGAACATTTATAAGCATTTTGAATTAGGCTTTAAAAAATCGTATACTCTATTTTTAATACTGCTCAAAGCAAAGCTTGCTTCCTGTTTATATGTTTTTGTTTTATTTCAACATTGTAATCGTTTGAATAACTAAAATGATTAAAAATAAGAAAAATAATAATTACATCATTTAAATTTCGCGGGAAAATGTTTCACCTCCATTAGGTATTTCAGGTTAGGTGGGAGTTATCCAAGATGTCTGCACGCCGAGGGCCAAACAATAATACCAAATGTATGTGACGAAACTTTATTTTAACAATAACTTGAAAAAAAATGATATTTCACCATATGTGTATTTGGATATTATTTTTCATTTTTTAAAGGCTATTCAATTGAATAATAAAATCGATAATTTTTGTTAAACGATTCAGGTACTCAATTGTATAGCTTTTGAAAAATAAAAAAGAATATCTAGATACACTTATTGTGCAAAATAATTTTTTCCAAGTTATTAAAAAAATTAGGTTTCATCCCATGGGATTGGTATTATGGTTTGACCCTCAGCGCATACCAAGCGCCATATTTAATTTCGCATCTCATCGACAGAGGGTCTAGTACTCGGCTCGGTACTACAGATTTCCATGTTATCGACGTGGTTGTGCCTCATGAAAATAGGGACTCCCCTATTTCTCTTTCTTTCTTGCATCGTCGATGCTTTCTTGTACTTTATTAACTGCGTCACTAGCGTCACTGGTTTCTTTATCCGAACTGCAATAAAAAGATTCTAGGAAACAGATTGTACATACACAACTTTATTAACTTACAGGTAAAGTACATTATTTTTTGAAAATTTTCTATCTAAATAATGTTATAACAGTCATATATAATATGTATTGTTTAAGAGAACCACATATTTTAAAACAAATTGTAGGGATGAATCCAAAGTAAACTTTAGAACAGATTTCACACTCTTTCTCCTACCCCCCTCTTTTCCCCCTTTTTAACAAAATTCCTCTTTTTTTCTCCCTGTTTTCAAGAAACTTCCGCTTTTTCTATATTTTGTTGCCTAAATGCGAACTGAATTAATAGAAGTCAATAAGAAAATCCAACTATTTTTTGTTCAAAGTTAATTATTTTCAACTTAAAAGTCTAATATTATATTTCTGGTTCAGACTGAATCTCTTTTGTTTAAAAATTCTACAATTTGGTTGAAAATTTAATCATCTTGTTGAAAATTCAACTATTTTGTTAAAAAGTCATCCTTTTTTTATTGAAAATTCATATTTTCGGGTTGAAAATTTAACTATTTTGTAGAAAATTCGTCTTTTTGCCTTGAAAATATAACAATTTGACAGAAAATTTAACTATTTCGTTCAAAATTAACTTTATCGTGGAAACTTTAACTGTTTTTTAGAACATTCTTCTTTTTCGCGATTGGAAATTAACTTTATGGTTGAAAATTAAACTGTTTTGTAAAAAATTAACTTTTTGGCTTAAAAATTTAACAATTTGGTAAAATATTGAACTGTTCTTGATTTTAAATTAAAGTCCTTTTTGGGCGAAATATTAACTATCACTATTTTCGTTAAGAATTCATATTTTTTGGTAGGAAAATTATCTTTTTGGTTAAAAATTAATAATCTGTTTTGGTTGAAAATTTAACTGTTTTGTTGAACATTTTTTTGTTTTGTTTGAAATATCAATTATTACATTTTTCGTTAGTTAAAAATGTATCTCTTTTGTTGGAAGTTCGTCTTTTTGGTAGAAAACTAATCTTTTTAGTTGCAAATTTAACTATTTGGTTAAAAACTCAACTCACATTAATTTTAGTTAAAAGAATCTATGTCCCTATTTTCGTGAAAAATCTCCTTATTGCCCCTGGTTTTTTATTTGCAATTACAGAATTGATTCATCTTTCGAGGTTTCAATTTTTCGATTGACTCATTAGCTATTTCTTCGCTGCTGACAATGTTCTTTAAATCTACAAAATTAGCAAATAAATTGTTTAGAAAATATTTAAAATTAATTGGTATCATGATTTTAGGTATTTTAGGGGATTTTTTAAATTTAAGGATGAAAAAAGGGGACAAGAGGAAAAAGGGACGGACTGTGATCCCTGCTATATTTCAAAATTTGCAAGAAATTGAATCTATTGAATTCGAGTACTTTAAGATAGAAATATTAAACATACTTTTATTTGAATATATTTTGAAGCAGAGGGTGGGCACTGGACCGGGAAACCGGGAATTTTTTTATATTGACAAATGACATATCATGTTAAATATCCAATGTGAAATTAAACTAATTGGTTTCAAAATTCTCAAAAATGGCTACAATTTCAATAGGAAATTTAAGCATTTGAAGATATTTTAATAATAATTGTTGAACTTTAAAGACTAATTGTAAAATCATTCTTTTTCATTTTTTGAACTTGAAAATTTCAATTTTGAAACCCTTAAATTTTGAATTGTATAATAATTCCAGAATAAGAATGTATAAATGACACAACTAAAAATTTTAATGCAATCTTGTGCAATTTCAAATTGAAAGTCTTAATAGATGATCGATTGTCAGTGATCCTTTTTAAATTTGTCGAATTTTGATTTGCCTAAACGTTGAGTTGTTCAATTTGAAAGTTTTAATATTAAATAAACTTTTTAAAAATTTGAAATTTTTATAATTTTATGGATTCTACTTTGGAATTGTACACATTTTAATGCTTTTTATTGTGAGTTTATCTATTTTTGAATGCTTTGAATTTGAATTTTTTATATTTTTAATGCTGATACATTGACAATGTTCAATTTCGAATAATCCCAGATAGCAAAATGCCCGCCGACTGCAAGCAATCTGCCGGCCCGCGGTTCGATCGATCGGACCGACATGCCGGCAGATATGCACCTTAATGTGCACACCATTGATGTCTATGTGCCAGCCCGACAGGCGGTAGCGACGCCGTCCGGTAAAATGCAGGCTGAGTGTGCGAGCTTCCCTCTTCGGTGCGAGTAGATTAAAATTAAAAAAATCTTTTGTTATGTAAATAAAACAAAAATTTCTTCCTCCAAATAGCATGAAAGGTAATGGCGAAATTCGTGCTATTTGGAGGAAGAAATTTTATCTTATTAACATTGAGAGTTTTCGCGTTAGAAAGGGAGGTTAGGTTGGCCTCGGTACTTTATTATATTCACGAACTATAACTTTTCAAGGTTGCATATACTAACCACACAAAAAGGAAAAGTCGATCCTTTTATTCATCCGGCACGACTCACGTCGCGCTAAATCCGAGGGAAAAATCACGGGTGAACGCCACACGAGATAATACACACGGCAAGAACAGCTGATCCAAAACGCGCATGCGCGTTTTCGATCTCAATCTACTCGCACTATCAGCCTGCAGCGGTCGTGCAAGTCGCAGGCCCGTCGTTCCTCGCCCTTTACACGACCGACGGGCGTCTAATGTGCCGGACCGTTGTTCGCCCTTCGGTCGCTTTCCGACTCTGTCGGCCTGACGCGTGCATTTAGTAGGCACGTTTGTCTCCAGCCCGTCGGGCCGATCACGTGCCGGCACGTATTGTTATCTGGGATTTGTCTTGAAATACTACCCAATTCCAAAAGGAGTTAACATTAAAACTATAACAACTACAAAAGACTTAAAAATCTTTTAATTTTGAATGTTCAATTTTCAAAAAATTATAAGCGCTTCAAGTTTGGAATTATGCAGGATAGATTCGTTAATTTGGAATTCAAATTATAATTTGTGTAGTTTTGAAGGGTTGAAATTAAAAATTTTAATGACCGAGAAAACCTTTAAATGTCAAGGAATTTTTATATGAGTTTAAATGGTCGCTCTGAATAAATAATTATCAAAGCTCAATTAAACACTTAATAATGTTTTAAAGAATGGTATAACATTTAATTTTTACAATCAAAAAATTATAATAGAATTCATTTTGTTTTAAAGTTTAAAAATAAGTTTAAAATACTACCGATGGATAGAAGAAGAAAAGTTTTCAAAGTACTTTCTAGGAGTAAAATCAATTTTTCTTTAGCAATTTCATACTGTTAATGTTTTATTACAATAATCTGTCGATGTGTTGATCAAATAAGGTTCTGCCAATACCAGATAGTAAGTTAAAACGAGTTCTATTCTTAGGATTTTACACTAAAATATAACATTTTGGACCAGTTAAAAATCAAATGTTTTAATTATTTTGATTTATTCCACTTTATAATATTATGAGGTCAAATATCCAAAGGAGGTAAAACATATACGCATTAAATATTGCAGCCTTTAATTACAAATATTCAAAATTAAAGAATTTAAAATCGCAAATCGTTAAAATTGAAGAACTTTCAACTATAAATCTTCAAATTGAACTATTCCAAAAAATTTCAAGTTTACATACCTTTAAAATATAAGTATTGAAAATTGAATAATTACAATATAAAAAACAACTCTAAATGAAGCAGATCCAAAACTGTTTTTCCTTTCTTCAATCGTTTTAATGTTAAATAAGTATTTCAGCAAATATATTCATTCAGTCTTATGGTCAATGATGAAGTAAAAATAAAAGCCTAAAAAAAAAACATGTAAAAAACATATTTATTTCTTAAAAAATCCAAAACGTTTCGACCACACTGCATGTCTTTCTCAAGAGTCTCAAGAGATGATTTAATAACAAAAATATTTATAAATGTAAAGGTCGCATAATTTATGTCGTAAAAAGGATAGTGGTTTTAACAAAAATAAAAGTTCAAATTAAACATCCCTGAGTCAAAAAACAAATAATAATTTATGAAAGTGTCACATAATTGAAACGATGTTTATAGACGGACGACACAAGACTGACTTATGAAAAGTCGTAATATTAGAGGTGAAAACTTTTAATAAACTTCTGATGAAAAGGCGCGCCAAAGCTTGAGAATATAAGATTGAATACAATTTTATTGGATTGAGTAAAAAGAATTTTTAAGGGGGGGGGGGGGGCGCATAATGCTTTGATAAATTTGGTTTATATTCATTATTTCAGTTTTTAAATTTATTGAAGTTTTGATATATTTATGAATAAAAATGGGTTCAATGATACGTCTTTTTAAAGATTGTAATATTATCCAATTCAAAAACATAATTAAATTTCCATGAATGGTGTGACAAACCTGCGTTTGAATGACCAATTCCACAATCTTTTTCATGTTCATAAATTCTACTTTTCAATCTCCTGCCAGTTTCACCTATGTATTGTTTATTACAACCAGTGCATTTTATTAAATGAACCACATTAACAAAATTTTCTGTTTCAGAATCCTTTTTATTAGTCAACAACTTTTCTAAAGTGTGGTTATTTTAAAAACAAACGTTTATAATTAATTTTTTTAATGATCTTAGGGCCGGTTCCACCAAACTCGGTTACATCAGTGGTTAACTGACGGCGGGTTAAAGTTAACCCATAGTTAAGCTTGGATTATTCTGTTGTGCGTTCCACCACATTTTTTGTGGGCGCGGTTAGCTAACCAGATAGTCGTTTCGAAGTAACTCCTATTTTACTTTAAATCATTCGTGTGATTGGCTACCCGTCGGTCGAGTGGAAAGCAAAGCAATATGTCCGTGCGCGCCAAATCCAGGTAAGGTTCACGCCACGCTCGTGTCTACACTAACCTAAAAAAAGTGAATGTTGGTGTATTTTTTGTTCGTTATATATTAATATATCACATATAAATTCAAAAACATCTTCTTCGACTTCGTCATCAGACGATCTCAGAACTTCTTCCAAAAACTCCATATTTCACAACGACACTGCAGTTTTTAGGTTAGAGGACGATTAAGTCGCCTTAACCGATCAATTTTGACCAGTTAGATTTAACTGTGGTTAACGCGAGTTAACCGGCCGCTAAAAAGTGGTGGAACGCGTAACTAGGTTTAGCGGAGGATTAACTTTTTAATCGAGGTTGGTGGAACCGTCCCTTAGTCTTTCAGAAAGACCTTGAACGTATGGTAAGGTAACTTTTAGATCAGTTTTTTTGTAATTTTCTAACCATTTCTTTTTCTTTTTTTCTATAATGGAAGTATTGTATATTTCATTAATACGTTCTTTGATGACATTATCTATTAACGGTCGGAGATAATTGTTTAATTGTAAGGTGGCTTTTACTTGGTATAAATTTTCTTTTCTATATTTTATATCACTTAATTTAATACATCAGTCGACCAAACCTTTAATTAAGCCGATCTTTTTACTGAACAAATGATGAGATTCCTAATTTAAGTAGCAATCTGACCAAGATAAAGGTACACGAACCAGATCTAAACTGGAGATTGTTTCCACAATTGGTTCACCAACTTATAATCTAGCAAAATACTTATCAAATATTTAAAAATCTATTTCAGGAAAAACTGAGACGTTTATAAAAAATATTTGGGATCTAAAAGAAAATATTAATAACATTATAATACCTTTTACTTATTCATTAGTATCTTTAGATATCGTTTCAATGTTTGATAAGATTCCTCTCGATTTATCTTTAGATTGCATACGAGAATATTTTATTATTAAATTACGGATATGTTTATCGACTCTTGAGAAAGACACTTAGTGTGGTGAAAACGTTGAGGGTTTCTTTAAGAAATAAATGTGTTTTTTGCATGTTTTTTTCGGATGCTTTTATTTTGACTTCATCATTGACCATAAGATCGGATATATTTGCTGAAATACAAATTAAATAATTTGCAATTCTATATATTCAAATTTTTGCGGGAAAATCTGATTAGGTATTTCAGGGAAATTGGATTTCGCGGAAATCCAAGATGTCTTTACGCCGAGGGCCGAACAATGATACCAATTGTAAAGTGTGACAGTGCGAATGTGGCAGAAGTCGACATGTAGATTGTAACAAATTTTGTCTCATCGAGTCATATTCTCTCATCCAAATTTCCAACGAAGTTTACGACGATGGATCCCATAGCGGTGGCACTCCCATGTATCGTTTTGAAGACTTTTGGCTTCAAAGTCAGCGCCATCTAGCGGTTTGCCCGGACACTATAAGTAAATGAACCTAGAAGTCCCTGATAGCAATTGTTTCCAAACTCTGCTTCCCCCAAATTTTCGTAAATATTAAATTTCGCTTAATTTCGTGTAAATAAGCTTTGAAAATTATCAGAATTGATAAATATAAAAAGATTTTTCATACGTAAAATATATATTTAAATACTAGAAGTATGATTTGTTGTAATGCAAAGGATTAATTGGCTTTACATTTGAGATTATGTCTTAGAATAATATTTTTTATTTCTCTAACAAAGAAATTTTTATAAATGACAAACTTTGCTTGAAGAAAAAAACCTCCTAATCTCTCAAAAAGACTTTTATTTGTATCCTCTTTAATTTATTTGTTACTGCTTCGAAATCTGAAAACAACAAAGTAACCTCAAATCAAGCAAATGGTACTTTTTTTTCTAATTCAATACTTACCAATCAACACATTTCCTTACATCAGCACGAAATAGTACACACAGTACGTATAACAATATACACAACAAAACTTGCAGACAATTTTATACCACAAGGTTAACACAACAAATTCAATTTGACACTTTGACTAATGTCCAATTTCGAAATATTTGAAAATATTATGGTTGCACATGCGCATTGCATTGTACTGACTCTCATCGCCACCTAGCGGTTCCCCGGACACTCAAACTTGATGCCTTCAAAAATACCACCACTATGATGGATCCTACGTTGTTGTCGACTTCGTTTCTGACGTAATGTTCTACGTCGTTTACAGCATCGAGATTTTCAATAGGGTTAATTAGCTTCAACCTTATTCAAGGATCATCTATTTTGGTCATTTATTTCAGGAGATATTAGATGTTGAAAGCAAATTTTACAATATTGCCCACTGTGGGTCTGTTATGCGTGACAAACCCATATGATTGATACATAGAATTTTTCGTTGGAAAGACCTATAAAATAGTCCTATAACTGTCCCGTATAACAATTCCAAAACCCCAAGAAAGTGATTTCTTCCCGTGTATTTTACATGGGAAATTTCAAGTTTCCGAAGGCTAACCACATACCTTACTACTTACATTTGTGTAACGCTAACCCTTAGAATAAGTCCTTGGTTTGAAGAGAATTAGGACCGCTGCGAAGAAAGCTTCAAATATCCACGGTATGCAATGCCATTAGGCGTTGTTACAAAGACATTGAATTTTTCACGATGCCGTCGAAGAAATAGAACCCGTTGAGCCCGATTGAAAACTCCAAGTATGGCAATTAAACGAATGTTATTTGGTAAATCTATAAGAATGGCTTCTGGTTCAGTAGTACTAATACGGCCAGGGGGGTTATTCGGTTCGAGTTCTGTAATCCAAGCATTTCCGCTTGGCGTTAGTACATAAGCGATGTATTTACCATATTCTGGGGTATAAATCCAGTTAGGAGGTCGTAAGTATTGGTAAGGTTCGAGAGAACCAATGCAATCAGACCTATCCGACAATAGTAAAGTAGCGGGGCTTTCTGATTGAAAAACAATTGGAGGAACAGGAGGCGGATCATTATATGGATGACCAGCGTGGCGTAGTGGATTTCTGTTACTAACTTCTGCTTGATTATCAATTGGACGAGTACGTGAATGACGTGCAATAACAGAAGTTACAGTAGGACGCGGCCCACGTTGATGTGGTGCTTCATTTTCAGATCCCTTGGCACCTAATTTTGGAAAAAGATGCGTTACTTATTTTAAATGTTAACGGTAACGTTAACGCATTGCAATTTTCGGATAACGCTAATGTAAGGGAAACTAGAGATCCTCAAGGGAGAGTTGAGACACGGGGTACTCCAATTCTGATTGGTGCCGCAGTACCGGAACTAATTGATCTTCCCTATTAAAAAAAAGTCAGGAATCGTCACAAAAGGTCAGAAGTTCTGACGATTTCTGAACATCCTGACCATTCCTGACGAGTCTGACTATAAGTTTTTAGACCAGACGGTCTAGCCTGGGCCTGGCCAAAAGTGTAACGTTTTTTCTGGCTAGCCCCAGGCCAGACCGTCTGGTCAGCCACTAGGTATGGGCTGATCAGCCGCTAGGTATGGGCTGATCAGCCGCTAGTTATGGGGTAAGAAAAAAATTCTTATTTTGATAGTGTGAATTTCTTATTTTCTATCATTATAGACACCCTGTGATATTTTCGAAATATGTCAAAAAAATTTGCTGATCGAACTTAAGATTGTTGTGTTCTTAGCTCGCTGATCAGCTCCAGGTCTGGGCCAGGCCAGACTTTCCAGACCGAACTTACAAGTGTTGATCTTGGCTAGCTGATCAGCGCCAAACCTGGACCAGACCAGACTGTTAAGATGGTAAGAAAAAAAAGTCTTGTTTTGATAGTCTGAATTTCTTATTTTGTATCATTTTAGACACCCTGTAACTTTTTTGAAATATGTCAAAAAAATGGGCTGATTGAACTTAGAACTTGTTTGTTTCTTGGCTCGCTGATCAGCGCCAGTCCTGGGACAGACCAGACCTTTCAGACTAGACGGTCTAGATAAGGTGAGTCCTGGGGCAGACTGGCGTCAGACCTGGGCCAGATCAGATCTTCCAGACTAGATAGTCTAGATAAATCCAGACTTGGGCCAGACCTGTAACGAGACTGCCAGGACATTTTTCCACACGCGTAGTAACGGAGAGAATTATTATCAAGTACTCTTGCATATCGGTGATATAATATATTTTTCTATTATCAGGCTTCATTATTTTATTTTCCTTATTGTAACCATGCTCAACAATAATAAAGTATGTATTTCCGTATTTAAAAGTGCCAGCCAACTTACCATTGGCTACTTAAAGAGGCTCCGACGCCAACGTACTGCGCATGTCAGAGATATCATGGCCAGGTATTTTACGCCAAATACCTCGAATTTGTGAAATACATGTACACTCTAAAAAAAATCAACGAAATTTTACATCGTCAGACGTGATGAATAAAAGGACCCTGCACGAACGTGGTAACTTACCGCGACGAAAGGTAAAATCCCACTCTGTTGGGAATTTTAAAATGTCGACCATAACATTCCCATCTAGTGGTGAAATTTCGAAGCTGCTAATGGGTTTTTACCTAGCGAGAGTAACAATAACCTAAAAATGTCATGGGAAAACTTTAAAATGAATCCTTTGCAAATGTGACTTTCGTCTTTAATTGCTTTCTCTACATTTTTGCAGTACTTATAAAGTACATAGATTATTTCAGATACAAATATAAATTAATATACGTACAACAACAAAATTTAGGTTGTGTTTCTACAAGAACGCAGAGACGCTTCAAACTTTTTCCACACAAGTTTATTCAAATTCACTTAATATATATCTCTATCTCTGTAGAAACAGAAACAAGGACAAATTTTTGACACGCTTTGACACGTATACCGAATAACCGATTACGTTTGAAGCTACATTGGATCATTGGATTGATTCATGGTTATCTACAATAATAAATTCTATTATTACAACACTTGTTAACGTCAAATGTAAAATCACATAATTCAAAACATGGAATTACCAACACATTGTAATATTCCGCTTGGTTCCGTGAAAACCTGCTATTTTAGTCCGTAAGATTACGACAGTCGGCGGAAACTTACCACGCCAGTGCAGGGTCCTTCTATTTCCTACGACCATCGGTGTAATTTTCAGTAACTAATGTGAAACAACATGCGCTGCCGCGGCGTATTTGATGCATCAGTGCAATTTTACCGCGATAGAATATGTAAAATTTCGAGGACATTTTTGACAGTGTAGAAAACCTCTCATTGATTGTCTGATTCAAGTTTTCAATTTACCGCCATACAGGTGGCGCCCTCATATAGAGAACAAGATGTAATTAACATCATGTAGAAAACTGATGACGTAAAATACCAGGTAGATTACCGTAGAAAACCAAGTAAATTACCACGAGTATTTTACTTACCCATCCCTGGTTACGCGTAACTCGAGTATTTTCTACGTATAGTAAATCAGTGTGGACAAGTACATAACCTCACTTTTGAAATATAATAGTTATTGATAATTCCGTTGAATGCGTTATAGTGACTGAAAATAATAATTATGCCTGGGCTGGAAAGAAATACCCAACATCATAATGCAATCCCATGGAAGGATTTGTTTTTTGAGCGGAAGAAGGGAGGACAGAAAACTTTCGCAAAGTGTCTTCTGCGATAAGATGTTAAAAAATACTAGTTTAAAACGTCTATAAAGCCACGGGTATGTGAATAATTATTGATTCTTTCGATAATAATTATTATGGATCATGTTGAATGATATTATATATGTAATTATGCAGGGTCTCCTTAATTATAACCTCAAACTGCTTAAACATTTGTTCAAATTCAAGGAATTTTTAAATATTGGCATTTGGCGCGAGATTCAAGAGCGAACATGGCGACCACGACCAGCCCTATCCGACTACTGAGAAAAGTAGTTGTCGCTTACAAGTTCCACTTGTTACGTCCTGCCTGTTGGATCTGGCAGAAAAGATTTTCAACCCAG
>CAKNYM010047735.1:13368-30273 GCA_932195095.1 Andricus curvator
ATGAAATAAAAATGATTTTATCGACGGCAATGCGCATGCCGTCACACACTTCACGGGTGAACTAATCCGTCGGGCGGCGCGTCGATCGTCCTGTTCCAGAAAAGCATTGGTCTTATGGAAAAGTCAATAAATAAAAACATTCCCGATCTTTTCAGTTTGCAAAATTGAGACCAACAACTCTTTGATGGGTAATTGATATTTGAAAAATATAAAAGTCATTGAAATCTAAAAGGATTATTGAAAAAACATTGTTTTAAAAGAGCTATATATTGCAGTATTCTCAAAATTTCATATAATGCAAGCAACATTTAAAAACGTTAAACAATTTATATTCATAATATTTTGATTTATTCTAATGGCACTTCAATATAAAATTATTAAAATTATAACTTTACATATGTTTGTTAACAACAATAGGTATTTAACACGTGGAAGTAAGTATGTGTTTTTTTATGAAATGTTTAATAGGTACTATATATTAAGAATAACATTTATTAATAACAAATATAAATTAATTTTATAATAAATTGAAAGTCAGAACCCTATTGACAAAATAAAAATCCTAAGAGAAAACGAAATATTATAATAAAAAATGTAACAAGAAAAAATTATAATATAAAAATATTATAGAAACTTGAATAATGAAATTAGCAAATGTGATAGTATCTTAATATTTTTTTAGTATAATAAATTAGAATTTAAAAAATTCTAAATTTTAATAATTCAATTTTTAAGAACGAGAAAATTGTTTTTGGCTAAATATAACAAGCCAATTAAAATTTTTGTGTAGAAATATTTCTATAATTCAAACACATATTTATTGTATCATATTTTGTTATCAAGGAATAAAATAAACTTTCTTTTACAAAATATACGTTGAAAAAGAGGGGGGGGGATGAATGAATCAAACGAATAAGTAAATATTCGCAAAATCAACAAATTCAGTATATTTTTCTAAAATGCACAACTAAATAACATACAATATTAGTACTATCATACACCTGGGACTAAATAAGGTCTCTTTAAACCCACCTGCAACAAATAACAAATCCTAATATTATAAGTAATAATAACCTAATCGAGATATTCATCGTTTTCTTTTGGATTTTGATAGCGTTTATTGTCTAACTTTGAAACCCATAGAAAATATAAAAAAGCTTCAAAATTAATAAAATGGCGGTGGCTCTTCTACAAAATATGAAAAGCTGCTTTAAAAAAAATCCACACTTATATTTTCTGCCAATTTTTTGTTGAATGTTTAGTTTCATAATAAAGATATTTTGTGGGTTTTATGCGGGCTAAGTAACTTTTGTCGCCAGCAGAATTTTTTGTATATAATCAAATTTTCTAATTTTTCTTGTAAACAACGACAGATATGAAAAAAATTTGAGATAAAACTTTGTACGTCTAAAAAAGTTCTATGCGAATAGCCCCTTGCTCTTTTACGATATTTTGCATCATTTGCGAGAATAATTCAACAATTAAATTTTTAGGAAAAAAATAATGATCCCATCCTCAAGAATGGTTAAGCTTGCATAAAGCTGATATGATGCCTTTCTTCTATTAGCAGAAACTTTGTTTAAATATGGGGAAGAATGAAAAGGTGCCGTTTTCCCGAAAATCTTTTATTCATTTCATAAAATGTTGAGAACATGAAAAAAATATTTTCTGGAAAATCCCAGCTTTTTATTCTTCGCAATCTTTTTGAAAAGTTTTTGCAAAAATATCGCAAAAGAGCAAGGGGCTATTTGCATATAACTTTTTTAGACGTACAAAGTTTTATCTCAACATTTTTTCATACCTGTCGTTGTTTGCGAGAAAAATTCGAAAATTCGTTTTTATCAAAACAAAATTCTCCTGTCGACAAAAGTTATTTAGCCTCCATAAAACTCACAAGATATCTTCCTTATGAAAGTAAAAATTCAACAAAAAATTGGCAAAAAATATAAGTGTGGGTTTTTTTGAAAAAGCGACTTTTCATATATTTAGAAAAACCGCCATTTTATTAATTTTAAACCATTTTTATATTTTTGTGTGGATTTCAAAATAAGATAATAAACGCTATAAAAACAAGAAGAAAACGATAAATATCTCAATTAGGTCAAAACTTATTGAGGATTATAAAGAATTCGGAGTTTTTGAAAAACAAAGCACAAAATTCGAATAGAACTTCGTAGACATATTTTTTTGCAAATTGGAAACACACATATCGCCTAATTTTCTCTAAAAAACAACGTATGTTTTCCAACATACATTTTTTGAAGCAATTAAGAATTAGTTTTTATAATTTAATAAATAATTCTTGTTTAGGTTCTATAGAATTGCTTATAAGAATAAACTCTTACATTAGTTTTGTATAAAGACAAAACACTGACATTTCCTGTTCTGTTAACTTATGTGTGTAACAATTTTTTTTTAATTTTTAATTTGACTTCTATTTAAATTATTCTTTAATAATATGTGAAGGATTTGTACCCCGAATTACAAAAGGGCACTATACACGACCTGCCTTGTAACGACCCATATTCAACTGGTCAAAAGATTCATGAAAACACACTACATTTCACTATTGACACCAAAAGCCATAACAATAAGTTACGAACCGCTATTTTATTATTTTAAGAGTTTTGACACATAAGACTCAACGTTTTTATGGAACAGGACGAATGAGGCGCTATCTGGTGGCTAGCGGATGAGTTTACCCGTCATGTGGAACTTGTAAGCGACAACGGCTGCTGTACAAAAAGTCGGGGGGTCGGATAGGGCCAGCCCTATCCGACTTCCAAGCTTTTGCATGGATGGCATCCGTAATTATATACTTCCAAGTGATAGTACCAAAAATATCCGACAGAGAGCGCCACTACTGCCTCTACACAGTTTAACAGTATCTGTTATGGGATAATAATGTGAATAACTAAAATAATGTTTTTTTTTTTCACTACAAAATAAATGTTGAATCTATTACAATAGATTCATATTCATTCATATCGTGCGTTGCTTGGCTTAAAATGTTAATTTTTTTTTAAAGGGATTTTGTAACTCTGCTAATTATCCTTTTATCGAAAAAAGTCATGAGGATCAATTGTTCAAGTTTCCGAGTACTACGAACAGCCGTACATAGAATTTTTAAACCTATAAAAAAATGGTCTAAAAAAATTTGAAAATGCACAATCCAATCCGAGTAGTTTTTCAAAAGTTATCCGATATACAGACAATGACAACAACAACAACGACAACGACAGACACCGACGTAAAAACTATTTTTTCTGACTTGGGGGCCTCAAAACATCGACATTTGATGGAATCCGCGAAAGCCATTTTTCGCATAAAACCAATACCTTCTCATTATGATGAAAATGTATGTTTTTTTTTTCATTAAATAATAATTTCAAGAAATATACATGCTAAAAATTTGAAAAAAATTATTGCTCCGTTAAGATTGTAACTAAATTGTAACTGAAATTGTTAATACAGTTAAAAAAATTATTGCATCAAAAAATGATAGTTTGAAAAATTCCTTTTACCGCAATATTCATTTGATTTTTAGATAATAAAAATATCTAGTTCTGCACTGCAACCTTTCAAAATTTATTATTGCAGCTCGCAATATACGTGGACAGGCATTTTAGTTACAGTTGGATTTTTTTACCAAACATTGTATTTTGCCAACAAAAAGATTGAGGAAAAAAATAATAATTATTTTTGTTCATATTAAACTGAATCTTCTAAATCAATGTTTTGACATTTCTTTGAGGTTAGAATAGAGTCGAATTCCATTTGCTCGTGAGAAAGAATTTAATTTAAATAATTTTTTACTATATTTTTGTGATAAATTTCTTCTCCTTAATATAGGCTGTGAATATTTATTTCACACTGCAAATTTCATTCATGTTTTTTAAATGTAAAAAGGTAAACAATATACATACCGATGCCATAACATTGCCAGCAGGATCCTTCACTTCGCGCTTCCAAACTATATCCTCATATAAAAAATGCACTTCACAAACTAGCATCCCCGGTTTTAATATGTAATCTTTCCTCGGAATCGCCTTTTCCCATTCTAGTAGTCTATTTACTTCAGATGGAACCGTAAAATAATGGCACTTTTCTTTATTAAGGACATCGTACCCCGAATCACAATTCGGTACGATACACCTGTGTCCAACCATTTTCAGTTTGCAAAAACTTCCACTAAGTATTTAGAAACAATATTGTACATGCCACATCACTTAACTATTGTCAATAAAAAATAATTTTAATACTAAATATTACTATTCAAAAAGAGCCAATAACAGATACTGTTAAACTGTATTTTTTGGTACTACCACTTGGAAGTATATATTTACGGATATCATTTCATGGAGTCGGATAGGGCTGGATAGGGCTGACCACGACCCACAAGAAAAATAGGTTATGAGAAGTATTTTTCGATATGGACGCATGCGCACTGACAGTTTCCATTCGGACGTAATATACGTCAAATCACGTAGAAAACTAGAGAGGTAATATACGTAGTAATATTGGGATCCGAAATCGTGACGTCACATGAACAAGATGGCCGCCGTAAGTGGGTCGTTTGTGGACGTCTGACAGGTGAAAGACTGTTTTTTTTTGTGAATTTCAAAGGAAAAGTGAAACTAAGTATCGCTAAAATTAGTCGGTTCACGGCATCTGAACCTTCCTGCAGAAATTTTGTTGAAGGAAAAAGAGTTTCGCATGCTGGACATGTCATATTTTGTAGTAAAGAAACCGAAAGACGAAACTTGTAATAAAATATAATTGCATTTTGTATGCAAACTTCAAGTTTGAGGGATAAACCTCATAAAATAAGAGGACAAATAAGCTTCCAAGTTGTCGTAAAAGATGTAGTGTGCAGTTGCAAAGTTGGATTGGAGAAAAAGTGCAAAAACGCGTTGTTGCAGTCTTTTTTCGTTTGTGCATGTAATTTGATTAATATGTCATATATAAGCATGGAAGTGTGAAATACAAAAATGATATAAGCCGTAAAGAATCATCACTTTATCTCCTTGTGGAAAATAGTTTTTTTAAACAAAAAATTCGTAACTTTTAGGTTAGGTTGCACTTTTATAACAAGTCGAATAATAGAAACACGATTATCGGAAATTAATTTTGTCAAAATAGTTAATTGACTTTTTCATAGATTCTAATTCTTCGCAACTGCTGACCTTTTTTTAAATATCAATTTCAATAATACGTCACTTTCTTTAGATTCAGGAAATTTATGAAAACGAACTTCTTGTTATTTGCAGACTTTAATAGAACACCCAAACACAGAACAAAAAGATCTTCTTTTCGTCTAGCTTCTTGAGACTGAAGTTCATTCCTCTAATATTCATTTCTAAACTAAAACGCGTTTTCTTTGGTGAAACTTTCTTAATCGCAGCTATTTTAATTATTTCGTGTCACTATTTTCAATAAATTAGTACGTTGTATTTGAAACCGACCCATTTTGACTAGTAATATCTTTCGCCTCCAGATGGCATATCACAGTTCTGCGGTTCCCAATACGCGTAGAAAACCACGTATAATACGTGGAGAATTATACGTTCCCAACCCTGATCATGGCCGAATATACAAAGCTTTGGTAAGGCAGGTATAGTGCCAACGCAGAATAAGAAGAAGAACGGTTGTATACACAGGGGTACTATTCTTGAGTTCATTTGACTTTTTTTGCATGCGAAAATTTTCGAGCGGTAGTTTCGTATACGAAAAATTGTCGAGTGCGGTTGATATTCTTGAACGCCACTCGAAGTTCTTTCGAAGACGAAGTCGCATGCGAAGTTTAGTGCGACGTTGCCGATATGTCAAAGTAGTAAATTGGCCAATGAAATGCTGAGTACAGAAGTAAGCGTGAAACATACATCATTTTGCCGCGAATTCTAAAGTTCAAGGCATTCAAACAAGGCTGATATAACGTCGAAACGACGTCGTTTTGAACTACTGTTGCAAAGTCGTCGAAATAATCGTTGATTTAACGAATTTTTCATAATTTTTAAAAATGGAAGTAAATGCTAGGAGGCAGACCATGACTTCGGAACAGAAAGAGTTGCTGACTGAATTTGTGAAAAAGAACAAAAAGCTACAAGCGCCGAAGTTTGATGCAACATTTTCATTTAAGGATTCTCAACGTCTGTGGGAATAAATTAGCGGAATATCATGTAATCATGCATGATTACATGACAGCAGAATTCCATAAGTTTTATTAGGTTATGTGATTCCTTATATCTTTCTCCACCTGCCACCATGGTGCTGTGAAAGTGGGGGCACTGTCACAGATTTTGCTACTTTCGCATACGACTTTCATTTTCGAATGCCCCTAACCCACTCGTTGCAAAGTATTCGAAAATTTGCGTGTGCGAAACCGAACGAACGGCTCAATAATACCGATTTCATACCACTGGGCTATTTTCGTATACGAAAAACCGTCGAGTGAACTCAAGAATAGCACCCCAGGTCTAGAATCTCCGGTGGTGGGGGCATTGGAACGATGACTCGCGTTTTGAACATGATTTGTGTTTCTCTAAGTTACCACCAAGAGTGAAGCGCAACGATCGGAGGGTATAGGGTTGGAGCGAAACTAACCTATAAATGTGTTATTTTTTAATCATTTTTTATCAACACGGGCGTTACAATTAGAAATTAAAATAAAAACGGCTTTTTGTTATTAAATTGACCGTGCGGCTGTTGCAATGCCGAAATCTTGTTGTGTTCCGGAGTGTGACAAAGAATGTGACAGTTTTGCAAAATGTTTGATAGGAATGTGCTGAAATGTAGATTAGATATAATTTTTAGTTACATTTTCTTCTCTTAAAACTTGTATCGGGATTTTTTATTATCTTTTTTTCATAGATTTTCACGATTTTAACGTGATTTTAATCGAGATTGACAGAGGTTATGTGGCAATGCATATAAACGATGATGTGATGTAAGCAAACCATATACACGGAAAAAATGTATCCGTAAAAAAGTCACGAACTAGTAGCTAGGTCTCGGATATGAGAAAAATTCATCGTATATTTATGTATTTTCGTAAATAACCTGCGAACTTTGAGAAAGATTGAGGAACTCGATGTGAAAATTCTAAAACGGTTCATCACTTTTTTTTTACGTGAATAATTACAAAAATATTACGAGTGATTGGGAAAAGATTCTCAGAGCACTCACGAGCTTGCCCGACAAATCTGGGAACTCGGACGTAGGTTCGTATGTACGTGGCCCACACACACACTCTCCCAAACGCGCGGTGCGTGTGTGCGCTTGTAAGTGGGCCTCGAGCTCGTCGGATGAGTGGCTGGAAGTTTTATAATACCTATTTTGTTTGGCCTCGAAGGCTGCGCGTGTTTACGCACTCCTGGTTTATGTGTTTAGAAACTGGTGAGTCAGCAGTCTTGAGGGTTCGAATCTTCTGAGTTGCGAATTTATAAATTAATATAAAAATAAATCGCACAAATAAAATTTTTTCTTTTTACATTTCAGTCTGCAATTTTCAGGAACTGTTCGTAGGAAATTCCAACCGTTCGTAAGAAACTTAGAAATTTATCCATATATTTCTCATAGAAATAAGGATGTAATGTTTCATTTTTTTATCTCGTATCCGAGACCTAGCTACAAGTTCGTGACTTCTTCACGGATAAATTTTTTCCGTGTATACCCTCCGATCATCACGCTTCATCATTCCACTCTTCGTGGTCACTTCGAGAAACAGCGTTTCCATCAAAAAGCGAGTAACCCCCACCACTAGAGATTCTGGACCTGTTTATACGACCGTGGCGCTCTGACAGCACTGTATAGAATTTTATTGGCTTGCATTGGCGCGATTTTTAAATCACAATTTTAATTGCAAGAGGATTTAATACAGAATAGAGACAACCCCTATCATACAAAGATGGTAAATTATTGGGAAAGTGATAATATTCATTTTCAAAGAAATATACTGCAAAATTTTCATAAAAAAAAGAAATAATAAAAAATTACACAGTTCAAACTTATGGCGTCCATGAAAATATGAAGGTTCCGGTACAACGGCGACCATTGGAGGGGGAAACATGCTTCAACTCGCCCTACAGGATCTCTAGGGGAACCAGTACGGGTGAATACCAATACAAACTGAATAATGGCAAATAGTCTAGACATCTGGTAGGTTTTTACAGTTTTAACTAGATAGAGCGTGGTTTTTGTGCTGAAACAGTTTATTTAGTGGTCCTGATTAAGTTTCAAATTGTTCCAAATTGTATTTAAAAGAAAAATGTCTAACACAAAATTTATTCACTCACGACAATATTCGGCGAAAACTAAAAAAAAAGAAACTTCTATCTTCAATAGGTGTCAAGTTCTAATACTTCAAAGTAACCGGATTTTTTTGTAAATGGCTGAAAACTCAAGTTCTGAATTTTGCATCTATACTAGTACTAGACTAGTTAAAATAGTAAAATATTGCCAGATGCCTGGACTAAATGTTTGGGAAACCAGTACGAACTGAATAATAGGAAGAAGTGACAGAGTTTTCAAACTAAAATTATGTAGTATTTCTTATGAGTACTAATATCAAAAACGCGGTTTATAATCAGCTCAACTGAAAAATTGAGAAAAGTGTTTTTGAAAAAGCAATGAAAATTTTTTCCGCTGAGAGATTATCATTTTTTAAGGTATTAAACTGATAACACTGCTCTTGCACTGATTCTCTTTGATTTAAATAGAAAATATATATTTTACGTATTTTTATGAGAAGTGTTTTTCGGAACAAGGTGAATAAATTGTTAACATGTTAGTTCATGCCTTTTACCAGCATAACTAAATAAATAAATAAATAAATATATATATATATATATATATATATATATATATAAATATATATATAGTTGGTAGTACAATTTTTATAATACAGGGTGACACAAAAGTCATTATTGAAGTAACTTTAAACGAGGAATTCAATGATGACCTTTATTTTGATCTTGACGATGACCTTCAAGGGGTTTTCAAGGTCAACTTAAAAAAAATAGAAAAACCCTCTTTTTTACATCGGCAATCGATAGAGCGGAAAATTTTACGTTCAAATATGTACCCAGGTTATGAATAGGTACATTGTAACCTTGAAGGTCACTCTAAGGTCATTTTAACTTAAACAAGGTCTACATAACTCTGGGAATAGAAGCTTTTTAATTTTTTTCGTAACCAGCAAAGTTACTAACTCTAACAAGACGTATTCAGTAGTGACCTCAAGCATGACCTTGACAATGATCTTCAAGGTCATTTCAAGGTCAATTTTTCCATTTGAAACCCCCTTTCAAGGTTATAATGTACCTATGTATGACCTGGGTACATATTTGAACGTAAAATTTCACGCTCTATCGATTCCCGATGTAAAAAAGGGGGTTTCGATAAAAAAAAAAGTTGACCTTGAAAAAACATTGAAGGTCATCGTCAAGATCAAAATGAAGGTCACCATTGAATTCCTCGATGAATGTTACTTCAAGAATGACCGTGACCTCCCTGAAAAATATCTTAAATTTGTTCGAATCCACACAAAAATAAATCCATTTTTTTAATGATATTTAGACGTGGCGCAAGCCCCATGAAGTTTAGCACGTATTTCCCATAAGAAAAAAATACGTGTTTGTAAATTTTATTCAGAATTCTCAATATTAGCTGAATCGAGTTAAAACTCAACCTTTTTTTCAAAATTAGTCATAGAATGCAACTAAAATATGACTTTTCTAATATCACCCCCATAAATCTGTTTTATAGGGTCATAAAAAAACCCCATAAGTGAAAAAATGGGTTTTGCGAGTTTTTGGCGCTAATTATAATTTTTTTGCGGTTTTTTTAATGAAAATTGTTTCTGATACATGAAACACTACTTAATACTGATAATTTGATGCTTACAACAATTGTTTAAACAATCTATCATTGTTTTTAGCAATTTTCACTTAGAATGGAGATAGAAATTCGCGGGTTTTTCAAAAATTGTCTACTTTTTGTGGGAAAAAAGTTAAAAATTTCAGAAAAAACCCGTAACTATCTGGCATTAATATAGATGAAGATAGTTATTAACAATAATAATTTGTTTGTACAATTATTTTTGCTTAACTTCGATAATTATTAAGTCACTCCAATTGAATAATAGACAAATAGCAACTTTCTATCATTAAGCGATGAGAATATTATTAAGAATGATGATAAACTGTTTAAACAATTATTTTTTAAACTTGAATTAATTATTAGTCCACTCTAATTGAAAAATGGACAAAATTTAAAAAATTCAGAAAAAAAACCGCAACTATCTAGTATTATTATAGAAGATAGTTATAGACAATAATAATTTGTTTAAACAAGTATTTTTGCTATATTAAATTAAATATTAACTCACTCTAAGTGAAAAGTGAACAAAAAGTTGAAAATTTCAGAAAAAAAACGTAACTTCTAGCATTATTGAAAGATAATATTATTAACAATAATAATAAATTGTTTGAAAAATTATGTTTGTTAAAATTAAGAAAAAATTACCTTTTTCTGATTGAAAATTGGACAAAAAGTGGAAAATTTTTGAAAAAACCGCGATTTTCTATCTTCATTCTAAGATAAAATTGCTAAAAACAATAATAAATTATTTAAAAAATTTATGTAAACATCTAATTATCAGTATTAAGTAGTATTTTATGTATCATAAACAATTTGCATTAAAAAAAACGCAAAAAAATCATAATTAGCGCCAAAAACTTGCAACACTCATTTTTTCACTTATAGAGTTTTTTGGGAACCTATGAAGCAGACTATTTAGGGTAATATTTGAAAAGTAATATTTGATTCGTATTCTATGGCTGATTATGGAGCAAAATCTTGAGTTTTAACTCGATTCAGCTAATATTAAGGATTCTGAATAAAAGTCACAGAAACGTCTTTTTTCGTATGGGAAATACGTGTTAAACTTCATGGGGCTTGCGCCACCTCTAAATATCATTGAAAAAAATGGATTTATTTTTGTGTGGATTCGTACAAATTTCCGGGCGTTATCCATAAAAATTCCAGGGTGCACAGCCTTCCCCTTTTTTGTCTTAGTTTCCCCTTTTTTCTTGAAATTCCTCTTTTTCCCCTATTCTCAAAAAACTACCCCTTTTCTTTTCAAATATACGATGTTTGAAAATACAATATTTAAATTACGCGAAAAAATCTCTGAAATTAGTAAGTGTACCCATTATTGAATAATAATTAAAGCAATTATAGCACTTGAATAAATTATTAATGAATAAACCACACAAGATATTTTTTAGTGTACAATTTCGCTTCCAGTTTAAAAAAATATATTATACCGTTTCGTAGACTTTTTAGAGTTTTATACTGCACTTATAGCTTTTATGGCAAAAGTCAAACTGTCAAACTGTGAAATATACCTTTTTAAAGTATAAACGAAACTGTAACAGTCTTAAATATGAAAATATCATATTATATTACACTTACATTTGAAGTTAATCAAAGCCGCGATTGTAAGGAGTAAAATAAAAACGACAGTCGTCATTTTATCTAGACGTTATCTCGTTTTTGAAAAATTTCCTGAACGAGAATTTATAAATTTTTTGAATGTCTTCACTGCTATATATCCTAACCACCATCCGATTACGTAACTTCATTTATTCTTTTTTGCCGTGATTTATTACCCATAGAACTTCCAGAATAAAAGCGAACTTATTCACATACCCTACCTACTTTTCAGCTATGAAATATCAGGTAAAACTTTAACAATTGAATCTTATATTACGAATTTATATATTACTTGAAAAATAGAAATAAGGTCACAAAAAAAAATTTATTTCTTTGATGCCAAATAAGGTACAGCTTACATGCTTTCACCAATTGACTTCAGACCTTCACAGAAAAAAATAAGAATAAAATTTGTTGCAGGAAATTTTTTAGAGCGATAAAGTTTTGTTCAGGCAACTTCGCGTCTTTCAAAATACATGTGTTTGTCATGGAAAAACAAGAGAAAGTTTAACCGATATTTGTGTAAAGTTTATCCTTTGAAGTTAATTTTTGTTGCGAATAATCTTTCGTCGGAAATCGATGTAAAGTTTATCTTCTGTTTTTTCTGTGTTCTTTTAAGGAAGATTATAAATGAAATCAAACTAAAATATTCAAATTTGTTGTCTTTTAATAATTTTTTACATTTAGAAGCACCTACAGCCAACACGCGGGACATCATAACAGATTTTTTTTAATAGACATACATTTTTTAACATGATACATTTTTTGGGTAACGCTAATGTAAAGTAACGAACGTTACTGTAGTTTACTTTCTGAATGTTTGTAATGTTCACATTAAATGTTATGATAACCAATCAGGAGACATTTCTTATAGTAGTATGTCTCTATATACACATATAGGAAATTTTCAAATAGATTTCATTTTCATGCTCCTGGAAGTTTATTTAATGTTTCTATGATACTTTTGACCTTTTAAAGAGCTGGACACACATATGGTGGCCTGCTTTCTTAGTCAATAACCATTTATATAATAAAGTAGTAAATGTTTAGCTTTTTCATGTTTTCCTTCTAGATACTTTCAGAAACCGAATCATGATTGTATTTCTTTTCCTCGGTTTGGTGATAACTCCGAAGCCTCTATAAATATAAGGAATTTTATGTGATAGGTCTTATCATAATCATACAAAATCAGTACACAGCGATTGTGTAACATTTTCAAATTTATTGGAATAATAAGAAGAATATTGTGTAAGTTGTAAATGGATTACGTCGCCTTCGCCAAAATTAAATGACAAGCGATTTCTATCAAAGGATTTCCTCTCGTATCATGGTAGATTAGGGTGGTCCAAAAAAAGGCTTTTCTTGAGAAGTGGAAACATTTTTCAAATTGATTTTCTCAATTTTTTTTCAAATTGTTAAAGCAAGAAGAAAATACACACAAAAAAACAAGTCAACACAACCTACTTAAGAAAGAGAGAGAAAAACGACCACCATCCTACCCTACATCCAAGGTATCACCGAACAAATAGGAAGACTCATCAACAAACACAACATCCAAACCATATTTAAACCACCTGCGAAAATAGGACAACTTCTAAACAATCCTAAAGATAAAAAGGCACCTCTCAGTGATCCGGCAGTATATAAAATCCCTTGTTCTTGTGGCAAAGTCTATATTGCAGAAACCGGGAGAGCGGTGAGCCAACGTATAAAGGAACATGAGAGTAAAGTCAGGCTAAAACATTTCACGCAATCAGCACTAGCTGAGCATCATATCGAAACAGGACATAGCATTTTATTTGACAAAACAACCGTCATCGAAAAATCTTACAATATTTTTCCAAGAAAACATAGAGAAGCAATCGAAATCTTAAAACACCCTGATAACATCAATAGGGACAATGGTTATAATACCAATCCGATTTGGCTCATCGTGCTCCCGGGTTTAAAAAAAATACTTGATTGGCCAATCAAGTTCGACCAGTCCCCACCATGGGGCGCTCTGGCCAATCACAGGCATCGTAGAGAATACATATATAGGAAAAACATAACCTGAAATTTCAGTTTCAGGTCAGTCCTGAAGAAGTGAACTGCAATGTTCACGAAACGTCGGCAAGATTCATAGTTCCGCACACGATTGAAACCCGAAAAAGATTTAAATTTAAATTTATTATAATGAATCATCGTGAAAGCATTAAATATATAATATCATATCATTTGTTACATACTGTAGTTGTCAACTGTTTGCAAGGTTTTGATAACCTGGATTTTTATGTGAACTTGATCGAATGATTCTAGGTGCTGCCTCAAAAATTTTGAAGTTGGAAACTGCAAAAAAATTCGAAAAAATTTAAGACATTCATTAAAGTAATAAAAAAAAAATTGAAACTAATTTTTTATTTCAGTTTTTGACGTCTATAGTCAATTGAAAATCATTGCTTTTTCTATCGCCAAATCTTTTTTTCTTAAATAAGCTCAGCATATCTAAAAATTTGTGAAGTTAAGATCTACATTTGCATAATTAAAATCGATTAGGCGTACAAATAGCAGGGTGAACAGCGACCTTGAAAACCTGGAAATTTCCTTGAATTTTTCACGAGAATCTTGAATTAAATTTTAGTTTTATTTTAAAACAGGTATTTTATTGAAACACGAAGAGTAATTTAAATCTGTTAGTCTATTATGAAAGCAACATCTCGTTTAGAAGAAATCTTGCTACTGAAAAGTTTTTCATTTATCAAGATATAATTTATCTTTTGTTTATTATAGAATAAATAAAGAGATTTTTAATCATATTTCAAAGACTTCAATTATTTGATAGATTGCAATTAACAGACTTTGATATTGTAATTCTATAAGTTTTTTATTTCGTCTCCACTAATATAGAATGTTAAAGTATACCAGATTACACAACATTACTAAAGATTACAAAATGTTTCAAAATATTTCAAAGGATTTTGAACATTTTATAAAGATTTCACGGATTTAAAAGTTTAAAAAAAGTGTGTACACCAGATTTCAAATATTTCACAAAGCTTTTAAAACTTTCAAAAGATTTGAAATGATTTCAAAAGGTTTTAAAACATTTTAGAAGATTCGAAAAGATTTTACTATGATTTCAAATCAGAAAGATTTCACAAATATTTCAAAGATTTCATGAAAATTTCATTAAGATTTCAAAAAAGTACAAGAATTCCAAACATTTCAAAACACGTACAGTAACCAGATTTCAAAGGTTTTTAACGATTTCAAATATTTCAATGATTTCAAACCAACATAAAAGATTTCACAAACAAAGGTTAAAGAAAGTTTGCAAAAATATTTCAAAGATTTCATAAAAATTTCAAAAAATTTCATAAAGATATCAGGGATTTTAAATAATTTACAAAAATTTTAAAAGATTCCAAAAGATTTTACAGAAATTTGAAGATTTCACAAAGATTTTAAGTACTTCCAGAGATTTCAAAGATTTCAAAGACGACTTATGTTCGCAAAAAATTAAGAATTTGTTTATTTATTGTCCTGCTTTCTTTAAAAACTGTTGGCCAAAAAAAAAATGAAATGGCTCATTTGTTACATCTATAACAAACGGTTATTTCATTATTTGATGCAAAAAAGGAGATCTGGAGAAACTCGACTTCTTGACCTGGAAAAGGCCTTGAATTTAATTCCTAAGATTCGCTGAACACCTTGCAATATTTTTAATTTTTAAATTATTATTGAATCTCAAAATAATAAAATGAAAAAACAAAAGCATCACTACGAACGATTATTCAATTTTAAAGACAACTTCTAAAAATGCCTAATTTTCATGGTTTGAAATTGATCATTTTAATATTATAGCCTCTATATTTTTAATGGTCTAATTCGGAAATGCAAAAATTATATAATTCATTTTAAATCGTTCACAATTTTATATTAATTTTTGATTGAAAATTCATAAATGTGACAATTTCAGTCGCTCAATATTATACAATTTAAAATTAAATGTCTTAATAGGTGAAAAATTTTTCAGTTGTCCATTTTTGAATATACTTCAAAATTTAAATGTATACCATTAAGCCATTTCCCTTTCAGGGTAGGCGTGACACAACCCAATTCGGGTAGTGTTTCTAGGTGGATAGTTTTCTTCTAGTTATGAATAACTACAAGTTTGGGCTCACCACACCCATAATATGCCAACAGCACACAGTATTCTCGAATGGTCACCCATCCAAGTACTAACCGCGCCCAACGCTGCTTAACTTCAGTGATCTGACGAGAACTGGTTTTTTCAGCGTGGCATGGCGAGTTGCGCCTGATTTTTCAATACCTATTTAAACATCTCAAAATGATTTTAATAATGCAAAATATCAATTTAATTTTTGCGATCGTAAAACGTAATAGCATTTATTCTCGGAAAAAGGTCGAAATTCTAGCGATAGATAAATGAAACAAAGTTTTCTAGGAATACTTTCCAGGAGTAAAAACAATTTTTTCTCATTTTGAATTAACAATTTTTAAAAATGTAGGTAACTATCTTTTGGAACCCAATTTTTTCGAACCTTTTTTATTAGCAAAAAAACAATATCCAAAAAGTGGACAAAACATGTTTATATTTTAATGTTTTGTTACAGGAAACTCTCGATGTGACTAGTTAAATAAGGTGTTGCACATACCAGAGGGTGAGTTAAAACGAATTTTCTTCTACAGATTTTTATTTAACAAAATCATGATTTATTTTTAACTTGTTAAAAATCAACTGGATTAATAATTTAAATTCAAGCTTATACATTTATTTCCCTTCATAATATTAAGAGGTCCGGTACACAAAGGAACTAATGTAGATCTAGATACAGCTTCAAAATTCATACAGATATTTTTTGTAACGGTAATTTTTTTATTTTGAGGCGCATGAATAATTCAAATAATCTACTTTCCTAATATTTATTATTTTTATTTTATCGAATAGCCATATTTGTTTTTCCGACTTTCCATTATAAATAATTTTTGGTTTGCTTAAATATTATCATACATAATTTTTATTTCATCGGATCGCCATATATGCCATAATATGTGTTCTTCCAAAATACTATTTCACATAATTTTTATTCTTCCAAGTCGACATTTAAAAAAATCAAGGAACCTGTATTATCGTCAGAAAATAACAGAAAATTGTTAACGTCTTTTCAGACTAGATGGAGATATGAATTAAAAATTAGACTGATTAATTTTTTTCTGAAAAAAGATCTTCTCCTTTTGCTCCACTGGGAATCGAACCACATAACTTCTGATTGCCGGTCGGGTGCTTTCCCATTAAGATGCTAGAGAGATCGAGAGAAGAAACTTTCTTCAGAAAATACACGCATTATTTTGCCAGGTGTTTAATCAAATTTTTCAAGGAATCTGTATTATCTTCAGGGAATAACA
>CAKNYM010047735.1:30517-69657 GCA_932195095.1 Andricus curvator
AGAGAAGAAACTTTTTTCAGAAAATACACGCATTATTTTTCCAGGTGGTAAATCAAATTTTTCAAGGAATATGTATTATCGTCAGAGAATAATAGAAAATTTTTAACGTCTTTTCAGACTAGATGGAGATATGAATTACAAGTTATTTTATTTATTTTTTTCTGAAAAAAAAGATCTTCTTTCGCTCCGCTGGGAATCAAACCGCAGAACTTCCGATTGCTGGTCGGGTGCTTTCCCATTAAGCTACTAGAGAGATCGAGAGAAGAAACTTTTTTCAGAAAAAACATGCATTATTTTGCCAGGTGGTAAATCAAAATTTTCAAGGAATATGTATTATCGTCAGAGAATAACAGAAAATTTTTAACGTCTTTTCAGACTAGATGGAGATATGAATTAAAAATTAGGGTTGATTAATTTTTTTCTCAAAAAAGATCTTCTCCTTTCGCTCCGCTAAGAATCGAACCAAAGAACTTCCATTTTCCGATCGGGTGCTTTCCCATTAAGCTACTAGAGAGATCGAGAGAAGAAACTTTTTTCAGAAAATACACACATTATTTTGCCAGGTGGTAAATCAAATAAATAATTGTTAATTCATATCTCCATCTAGTCTGAAAATACGTTAACATTTTTATGTTTTTCTCTGACGATAATACAGATTCCTTGAAAATTTTGATTTACTACCTGGCAAAATAATGCATGTATTTAAAAAAAAAGTTTCTCTCGATTTCTCTAGTAGCTTAATGGGAAAGCACCTGACCGGAAATCGGAAGTTCTGTGGATCGATTCCCAGCGGAGCGAAAGAAGATCTTTTTTCAGAAAAAAATTCATTAAAAATAAATAAAAATAAATTTTCATTTTTCATAAAAATGACGATCGCACACTAATATAATGGCACGAAATTACAATCGGCCAATTATAGAGTTACTAATTTTTATTTCTGATTGGTTGAATTTAATTTCACGCAACTATTTTTATGCAGTCACCATTTTTATGAAAAATAACATTTCTCTTACATGACTATTTGGAAGAATAAAAATGAGGACAAATCAAAATTCGTAAGAATTAAAATGATGGAAAATGGTTATTCGGTGAAATAAAAATTATCTCAAACTGAAATTCGGGGAAATGAAAATTATATGTAATGTTAATTCGCAAAAATCTAAATTATGGCCAATGGTTATTCGAAAAAATGAAAATTATGTCAAACCGTAATTCGAAAACATCAAAATTATGCCAAACATTAATTCGGAATAATAAAAATTATGTCAAATAGGAATTCAGATTACAATTCGGATAAATAAAAGTAATAGTAAATTGTTTTTCGGTCAGATGAATTTCGGTAAAATAAACATCAGGGAAAACAAAAGTTGGGGAATATTCAAATGCTTCTTTTATTTGTTGACTCCTAGAAAGAGTGTTTTTAAAAATAAAAAAATGCAATATTTGTAATATATAATACAATAAATATATAAGGGTTCATTACTAGCAACTTTCATGTGTATGTGAATCAAAATTTAAAGAATTTTCTATCGCAACTAGCCCTGATTCAAATGATATTAAGAAATGCAAGGAATTAAAAGAATTCAAATAATTTTAAGAATAAAAGGAATTCAAAAACATATGTTTACACCTGAATTTAGTATTCGTTAACCCTTCGTTAATCTACTCCTAATAATATATATTATTGATTTTGCAGATTAATTCGAATAAAATTAGAATTCACTTGGGACAGTCGCAAAATCGCAAAAAACTACAAATTTTCTCGAGGATGTCATCCTACCCAAGCACTTCTGCCAATTCTGACATCAGCTTATTAAAAAGATGCAGCAGTTGTCAATTGATCTTCTATTGTGGAAAATTTCATCAAAAACAGCACTGGCAGGACCACAAGTCCCTATGCAAAGCAATATCAATTATAAAGAAAACAAACCGGATCTCAATAGAACTCGAAGAAGATAGAAAATCCATCATTCCGATTGTGAAATCAGTATTGAAGCGCGCCCTTACTGAGGAAGAAAAAGAAATATTTGAATTGCAAAAAGTTTGCTTCGTTTGCAAAAATGAATATAGCGATAATTATGACAGTCAAGAAAAATTAACGAAATATTCCAAGCATTTTGCCAACAGGAGAACTGAAGTAGAATTTACCAGGCCCATATTTCCTCCTCGTTTCTCTTCTCCTTGGCTGCCAAAAAACAGGGGAATTTCTGTATCAGAACACTTGTCTTTACCTCGTACGTTTTTTGGCGCTTTGTTAAAATTAGGTGATTACATGATTCCACAAATGCTTTTTCATGTAAGCGGATCAAGTTTCATAAATGAATTTATGAATTCTTGGGAAGCTATTTTACACTGGCTGCCAAAATTGATTTTTTTGAAGATTGTCTTCTTCGAGCAATCGTCGGATAGAAGAATCCAGTATCTTGATTTATGCAGCACGTGTCGTTTTTGGGGAGTGGAAGAAGAACTATTCTTCGAGACTAGAAGAGAATCTTATGCGGATTATTTGGATAATCCTATGTACCAGTCACCGAAAATAGCGACTTTTATCAATGTGAATCCTCTGGATGATGACAAAAAGCATTGCAGGATTTGGAAAAAATTGATCAAGACATGGAATCGATTAAAATGTTCTCTGGTGATCACTACTGCGACGCAAGAAAATCTAGATTTGATCAAAGAAAGGATCCGATCTGACTTGATCTCTTTTGAAATTATCTTCGACGGCCCCAACGACTGCTTGAAGTCGCTTTTTAATTGTTACGACAAAGATGAAAGTGGAACAGTTTCAAAAACATCGAAATTTATGATCATTTGTAAACCTGCAGGCATTCTAAGCAAGTGAGATTTTTTTATTTCTTATGACACAGGATTGCTACAGGTCAGGGTATTCTGGAAGGTCAGGGTATTCTGGAAGGTCAGGGAATTTAAAATTGGTAAGGGCACTGGTGTAGTCCTAAAAGAAAAAGTGGCCTGGTGGTACTTTCCATAAACTCCATTACCAGCTTGGGGGGTGGGGGGCTAAAAACTAAAGTTGGTAACAAGGGGAAGGGTTATAAGTGGAAATGACGTTACGAACTTAGATTTCATTCAGAACTTAAACCCAATAAGAAAATCCAACTATATTTTTGGGTAAAAGTTCATTTTTTTATTGAAAAGGCCACTATATTATATTTTTGGTTCGGAATTCATCTCGTTTGGTTAAACCTTCTATTATTTGCTTGAAAATTTAATTATTTTGTTGAAAATTCAACTACACCCAGATAAAAAAATGCGAGCAATATTTGACGCATTATGCACGCACGTCGTGCCGATCAACACGCACGAGATGCACTCACCAACGCAGACATATGTGTCATCAATTGAGACGCATATCGCTCGCATGTCGTGCGGGTCAGGCGTGCGACGCATATCGCTCGCACGACGTGATTAGTTATGCTCTAAAAATAATACATTATGTAGTATTAATATTTTTCAACTATTTTTTTAGAAATTGAACTATTTTGTAAAAAATCTAATTAATTTTGGAATATTTAACTACTTCGTTAAAGTCATCATTCTTGTTCGAAAATTCATCTTTTATAGTAGAAAAGTTATCCTTCTTGGTTGAAAATTTATCTTTCTTGGTTGAGAAGTAATTTTATTGTTGAAAATTGAACTGTTTTTGAAAAAATTCGTCTTTTTGAATTGCAAATTTTACTATTTGGTTGAATCTTTAACTATTTTTTAGAAAACTCGTCTGTTTTACTGGAAAGTTCATCGATTTGGTTGTTAATGAAACTGTTTGGTTGAAAATTATTAATTTTTTTTTTAAATCGAATTTTTGTGTTGAAAATTCATCTCTTTGGGGAGAAAATCTTTTCTGGTTGAAAATTCAACTATTTTGTTGATTTTATAAACTTAAAATCCGTCTTTAGGGATCATTCACAAATTACGTAAGGCGTTTTTCTTAAATTTTCACCCCTCACGGAGAAAAATGGATAATAAGATTTAAAATCTGGATTTTTAACTATAGAACAAAAGATCTAGGTATTAAGCTGGAAAATTTTGATATTGAAATTTAATATCCAGGAATTAAGAACTCTAAATATAAAAACATTGAGATATTAAACTTTACTATGTGGTTAAATCTGATAAAATTAGGGAATGGAAATAAATATAAATTCTATTAATTTCATAAACATGGATCCCTGATGAAACTATATTTAGAAAAGAAAATGTGTTTATAATAAGTAAGTCTAAGAAACTTATAATTTTTGAATTTTTTGGCTGAGAATTCATCTTGTGGTTAAAAATTTTTATTGGTTGAAAATGTTATTACTTTCTCGAAAATTCAACCATTTTAAGAAAAAGCCATTCTTTTTTATTGTAAATTTAACTGAATTGTAGAAGTCCCGTCTTTTTGGGTTGAAAATTCAACTATTTGGTTGAAAATTCAACTGATTTGTACAAAATTTGTATTTTTTGTTAAGAATTTTTTTTTGTGATAACTCACTTATTTAGTTAAAAGTATAATAACTTTATTGAAAAGTCATTTTTTTTGGTTGAAAAATTAACGATTTTGTTGAGAATTTGTATTTTGTGGTGGCATATTAAGACATCTTCTTTGTGAAAAATTCATCTTTTTGGTTCAAAATTCATGTCTTAGGTTGAAAATTTAATTACTCTATTTAAAATTATTTTGTTATGGTTAAAAATTCATATTTCTAGCTTAAAAATTAAACTTTTCAACAAAAAATTTAATTTTTTGCCGTTAAAATTCAACAATTTTGTTGAAAATTGACTTTTTTATAAAAATTAATATTTTTGGTCAAAAATTCAAATATTTGGTAAAAAATGGATTTTTTGGTTGAAGATTCATCATTTCAGTTCGAAATACATTTCTTTGGTTAAAAATTGATGTATTTTGTTAAATATTCATCTTTTTTGCTAGAATCTTCTTGGCTGAAAATTTTCATTCTTAGTTAAATATTAATTTATTTCGTTGAAAATTTAACTTTTTTTCAATCTGTTTTTTTTTTCATTGAAGATGAATTTTTTAACTGAAAATTGAACTTTTTCAGTTTTTGTTGCAGTCCATCTCTTTTTGTTAAAAGTTCAACTATTTCGTTGAAAATTCATGTATTTTGTTACAAATTCACATTCTTAAGTAGAAAATTAATCTTCTTGGTTGAAAATTTAATTAATCTGTTGAAACTTATTTTTTATGGTTAGAAAATCATA
Organism: Andricus curvator; assembly: GCA_932195095.1. NCBI lineage: Eukaryota > Metazoa > Arthropoda > Insecta > Hymenoptera > Cynipidae > Andricus > Andricus curvator. The sequence continues at coordinate 35,741 of CAKNYM010047735.1, forward strand.
TTTTTAGCTTGAAAATTCAACTTTTTCGTAAAAATTTTTATTTTTTGGCGCTGAAATTCAACAATTTTGTTGAAAATTAACTTTTTTATAAAAATTAATAATTTTTGTGAAAAATTCAAATATTTGGTAAAAAATGAATTTTTTTGTTGAAGATTCATCATTTTAGTTCAAAATACATTTCTTTTGTTAAATATTCATGTATTTTGTTAAATATTCATCTTTTTTGCTAGAAAATTATCTTCTTGGCTGAATATTTTCATTTTTAGTTAAATATTCATTTATTCTGTTGAAAATTTAACCTTTTTCAAATCTGTGTTTTTTATATTGAAGATTAATTTTTTAACTGAAAATTTAAATTTTTCATTTTTTGTTGAAGTCCATCTCTTTTTGTGAAAAGTTCAACTATTTCGTTGAAAATTCATGTATTTTTTTTACAAATTCACATTCTTAAGTAGAAAATTAATCTTGGTTGAAAATTAATCCATTTGACTGAAAATTGTTTTCTTTGATTGAAAATTCGAGTAATTGATTGAACATTAATTTTTTTACCGGAAAATTTCACTTATATTTTTGGTTGAAAATGGGTCCATTTTAGTCAAAAATTCGGCTTTTTTGGTAGAAATTTCATCTTTTTGATGGGAAATTCATCTGTTTAGTTAAACATCCATTTATTATTTTGTTTAAAACTCGTCTTTTATGGGTTGAAAATTTAATTATTTCGGTAGAAAATCTATATTTTTATTTTGAAAATTCAACTTTTTTTAGATAATTCGTTTTTTCGTCTAATTCAACTTTTTTTTTTATTTAAAATTGAAATATTTTGGGGTTGAAATATCAACTGTTACACATTTTTTAAGAATTAATTTTTTTTATTGAAGATTCATCTCTGTGGTTGAAAATTTGATCATTTCATTTTTTTTTCAAAATTGGTCTTTTTGAGTTAAAAACTAAAATTTTGTAGCAATCCTGTGACACTTCTCTTCACTATTAGATAGGGTGGGCCGAAAGAGCAAAATTTTTGGAACTTTCAACATAATCCTAATTGATATCAAAGTTTCCAATTTTTTACAAACTTTCTATGGGCCAAAAAATTATGGGGAATTTTTTACAAGTTTAGTTTTTGTTAGTAAACAATTAGAAATAGAATTTAAAATGTTGTGTTGAAGTTGCATTTTTTTTAAATGCGTAAAAAACCCTTTTTTTTAAATTTTGTTAATTATTTGAAATTTTTTGTCTCGATTTGTTTTCGCAAACGCTATTTTTCTGTAATATTATGTTTTTGAGCTTTAAACATTTTGGTTTTTTGAAACACCCTGAGATTTGTTCATTAAGTTTCGTTTGTACAAAGTTGTAAGAGAAATATTTTTAAAAACATTTTTGTAGAGATTAAAAAAAACTGAAAATCAAAATTTTTTTAAATCTTGTTATCGTTCACAGTCGTTTAGAGAGAAGTCAATTGTTTGATACAATAGTAATTTTTTTAGTCTATAAAGGTGCTAAATTTTGTGGCGGTCTTTTCAATATTGATTATTTTTGCTAAAAAATATTTACTTCTTCCTTTTTAAAATAATGTAAGGAATAATAAAGTGCAGTCTAATGCTATAATATGTATTTGAATTATTTTTATTTTCTATACTTCTATATTGTAATACTATAAAAGCATCTTATAAAATGTATTCGGTAATACATTTAATTTACAAATAAAATTAGTTTTATTTTTTCTTCTTGTGTTCTTTTATTTTTAATCAAGAGGGGAGTTAAATACATTTGGCAAGTAAATCCTCACCTTTTGCATATATTTCTATAATTTAAGAAAATACAGTTTTGAGGCTTCCGAAAGATATTTTGTTAGAAATACTTAGCAGATGCCGTAAGAAGAACCACGGGGTTTAATCTCAATTTTCTTATTTTATTTCTTAGGTGTTTCGATTGGAGTTTTCAATTTTTTGGTTCCTATATCTTCTACACATAAAATATTTTTTTGATGAAAATTATCTGGTCAAATAATATCCATTATGTATCACAAATTTCTTCAGTTTTTTATAACAAAATAATATTGAGAGAGTCCCGAATGTTATTTATTGTTATTTAAAAATTTTTCGCTAATGATAATAATTATTAAATTTTAAAGAATAGTTTTCGGCTTTTTATTGTTTTCAAAGTAAAACTTAAGTACATATATGTTTTTATTAAATATTACTAAACCAGTAAATACTATCTAAACCAGTAAATAAATTTATGAAATAGAAAAAAAATTAATTATTACGTAAACAGTCAGAAATGCATGAAAACTAACCAAACTCTAAGGATTTGTGAGAGGAAAATGATTTTCTACCAACTCGAACTAACCCAATGGAAACATTAAAAAAAATTTTTTCGAAATTAAGAAATATCGAAATTTTGAATTATCTCGAATACGGTCAGAGGTACGTAAATACCAATTAAATTTTAGAGATTTAGTAGAGCAGGATTGCTTTCGACATATTCGAACTTATCCAATAGAAAGACTTCAAAAATTGAAAAATAAAATTTTTAATTTTGATTTATCTCGAAAACGCTGAGAGATTGGTGAAAACTGTCTAAATTTTCACGGTTTGATGAAGTTCATGAGTTTTTGACTCGACAAATTCGTCGACCACAATTTATTAGAAAATGTAGTTTAATAATTGCATAATCTCAAGGAATTTTTCCTATGAGATTTTTTAAGGTTATACCGTAAATGATACGTTATCAATTTTTTGCAATTTTCACTTTATTTTAAACTTTTAACAATTTTACAAGAGGGGGAAAAATGTAAAAGTTACTCAAAAACTAAACATAGTCTTCAGCGGTTTTTCTTTTCTTTCTATAATTTAGAATAAGCCTTGAAAAGGACCTGAAATTACAGGTTGAAACATGTCGGCAAAATTTTTTTTATAATAAAAAAATTTTTTAACATCAAAAGAAGCGGAATAGGCCTTAACGAACATTATTTATCTTAATACACATATTTTTACAAAAACATTCTAAAGTGAAATAAACATACTTTTTTAAATTACAGAGTTGCTACTACAGGTCAGGTAATTCCAAAAAGACAGGGAATGTCAGGGAAAACCTGACAGAGTTAGGGAATTTTCGATAAATTAAAGTTGAAGTTAATTGTATTATTATGGTTGAAAATTAGTCTGTTTTGGTTGACTATTCAAACTATTTTGTTAAAAAATCATCTTCTTTTATTGAATTCAACTATTTTTTGTATAAAATTAAAATCCTTGTTGTGGTTAAAGTATAATATATCACGTTTTTCGTTGAGAATTCATCTTTTTTGGTAGAAAATTCAACTACTTAGTTGGAAGTGGAACTACTTTGTTAAAAATTCATTTATTTGGTTGATGTTTCATCATTTTAGTTAAAACCTCCTTCTTTTGTTCAAAATTTAATTCTTTTGTTGACAATAATGCTTTCTAGATGATAATTACTTGTTTTAACTGAACATTTAATTCTTACATGTTTGGTTCCAAACTTATCTTATTAAGCTGAAAATTCAAATATCTGGTTTAAAATTCCTGTACTTTATTGAAAATTCGAATTTTGTGGGAGAATATTTAATCTTCTTGGTGACTAATTTATCCTTTTGGTTGGAAATTCCTTTAAAAATTCAAATATTTGGTTGAAAAGTCATGTACTTTGTTAAAAATTCATCTTATTGGTTGAAAATGGATCTTTTTGGTTGAAAATGAGATTTTTCTTATTTAGAATTAATTTTTTAAACTGGAAATGTAACTGTTTCATTTTTTGTCGAAAATGTATCTTTTCCCATAGAAATTTAATTTTCTTGGTTGAAAATTATACTATTTCGTTGAAAATTGATCTGTTTTCGGTGAATATTTAACTATTTGTTGAAAATCCGTCTTTTTTTTTGTAAAAGAGTACTCTCTCATTAGTTGAAATTTCATCTTTTTGGTTCAAAATTTATTTTACTGACTGAAAATTATCCTACTTTATTTTTGGTAGAAAATATATCATTTTAGTTTGAAATGCATGTATTTGGTTGAAAACGAAAATTTTTTTAGTTGAAGATTCATCATTTTATTATCTATGCTCAGTGAATGGAATATTATCCACACTTTGAAATTTTTCTTCGACCGTTGTTATTAATAATGAAGTCAATTCATATAAGAATTTGTTATTTTCGTCATACGGTCCAGTAAAAATAATAATAGTAGATTCAGTTCGACCTTGTTGCAGGCCTTCTTCAAGGTAATAAATAACCTAAATCAAGATAATATGCGTAGATGTAATAAACCGAAAAACATTTATAATGAAAAAAAAAAAAATTGTGAACAAAAAAATATTTTAAATTTACCTGTAGTGATATTTATTAAATTATCCAAGTCATTTCAATTTTTGGTTATTTTTCAAGAGAAACAACTTTATTTTTGGAGTGAACCAAAATTAGTTTTTTTTTTATTGTTGAAACATTAAAATTTATAAATAGAACGAAACAGGTTTTTTGATTTTGAAGGAAAAATTCATCATTTTAGTTGAAAATTCACTTTAACTATTACATTTTTTGTGGAAAATTGACCTTTTTTGATAGAAATATAATCTTTTTCGTTAAAAAATTATCTGTTTAGTAGAAAATTCAACTAATCTATTTTTTGTTAAGAATTCATTTATTTTATTGAGAAAAAATTTTTAGTTGAAAATTCGTTTTTTTTTTGTTGATAGAAAATTCGTCTTTTGGTTTGAAAAATCCACTATTTGGACAAAATTTCATATTTTTGGTTGAAAATTCATCATTGTGATTAAAAAATAATTTCTTTGGCTGAAAATTCGTTTCTTTTTACACGGAAAAAATTTATCCGTAAAAAAGTCACGAACTAGTAGCTAGGTCTCGGATATGAGAAGAATTCATCGGATATTTATGTATTTTCGTAAATAACCTGCGACTTTGAGAAAGATTGACGAACTCGATGTGAAAATTCTAAATCGGTTCATCACTTTTTTTTTACGTGAATAATTACAAAAATATTACGAGTGATTGGGAAAAGATTCTCAGAGCACTCACGAGATTGCCCGACAAATCTGGGAACTCGAAACTAAGTTCGCCTGTACGTGGCCCACACACACACTCTCCCAAACGCGCGCTGCGTGTGTGCGCTCGTATGTGTGCCTCGAGCTCGTCGGATGAGTGGCTAGAAGTTTTATAATACCTATTTTGTTTGGCCTCGATGGCTGCGCGTGTTTACGCACTCCTGGTTTATGTTTAGAAACTGGCGAGTCAGCAGTCTTTGAGGTTCGAATCTTCTGAGTTGCGAATTTATAAATTAATATAAAATTAAATCGCACAAATAAAATTTTTAATCTTTTTTTTTTGGAATACTAGTAGTCTTGCGCGCGCCAAGGCGCGCGCCTATTAATTTTTTATTTTTAAAAAAGGATGAACCAACAACTTATTTTTTCTATGTTATTTATATTTAATTAATGTCACGAAATATTTGTATAAAATAATTAGAAGGCACCACAGTATGATGTCTGTTAACCCTTTGCGGCGCAGTGGTAACCCAGATTACCACCTTTTTTATTCACAACTTTTTTCTCTAGATTCAATGTTTTTGAACTAATAACAAAAATTTCTTATTGATATCGTATTTGAAGCATTGAAGAATGTGAAAAAACATATTGACAAACGTATTGTTTAAAATTATAAATAGTTATAAATAAACAAATTTTGAAAATCGCTCTTTTTTACGAAAGAATTCAATTTTGAACGACGTATTGGATAAATTGAAATGAAACTTGGTACTCTACGGTTTTTGGGGTCGCTGATTACAAATCCGGAGCCAGATTTGCGAAATTCAGAATGACAGATCCAATATGGCGGAAGAGTTTTCAAAAATTCAAAGGATTTTCATGAAACTTGGTATCTGGGGGTTTTGGGGGTCGGTAATCACGAATCTGAAGCCAGATTTCCAAAATTCAAAATGGCCGACAAATATGTCTGCCATATTGGATCCTCCATTTTGAATTTCTCAAATCGGGATCCAGGTTCGTAATCAGCGACCTCGAAAACCCCCGAGTAAAAAGTTTTATGAAAATCTAACAACTTTTTAAAAAACTCGTCCGCCATATTGGATCTGCCGCGTGCGAAGGGTTAAAGGAGTAATAAATTGATTTCTCATAATTTATTTGTAGGTAAATTCTGCCATCGTTATCATCTGAAAGGATCGTGAATATAATTATAATTCAATTTATTATAAATTACTCTTAAATTTCTTTACTACTGAACTTATTTGTAAATTATTTTGCCGTAATTAAATTTTTCATTTTATAAATTAAAAGAAATATTATTTCTAAAATAAATTGTGAATTGTTCGTTATAATATGTATATGAGTATATGAATTTGAATTTGATAAATGCTACGAATAATATTAATTTTTATTATTATATAAGTTGTCCAAAATTTAAGAAAATGAATGATACATATAGAATAATGGTAGTAATTGCCAATCTTTCAGTTTTTAAGAAATATGATAACAAATTTTTAAGTTGTCTATTTGCTCGCCAATTATTACCATTGCTCAATAGTAATCCATTTGCCACTAATAATTTATTATGCATTGAGAGATGTAGTGAAGTTTTTTCATAATAAATACATTTTCTAATTTTTATCATAAATGATGCAAGTTGTCACGAAAAAATAAAATGTATTTTAGTATAACTTTTTTATACGTGAACAGTTTTATCGAATCTGTTGTTTACGTAAATATAAGTAAATTCTTTTATTATAAGAAGAAAATTATCATGTCTATAGAAATTTCCAGGCCTTTATAAAAGTCAGAGTCTCTTTCTTATTAAAAGCTAAATTAAACAAGGAAATTTCAAAAAAATGTAATTTTTTACCTTCTGCGAAAATCTGTTTTGAACTTTTTTTTTAATAATTTATTTTTACGTATCGCATAATTTAACCAAGAAAAATATTTTCGACCTGATATATTCTGCAACTGTACTTGTAGAACATGTCTAATTTTACATGGATTCTTTCTATAGACAAAAATTGTATGTAAAATATTTTTCATAAAATGATTGAAAGTATAAAGTACAGCATTATAATTTTACAAAGTTTGATTAAAATCGAAGGACCACCTGCAGGTCCTGATATTTCTGACGGGTACTGGCCCAGTTTATAAATTTTATTTTTTAAATCCACATATATGTTATATAAGTAATAATACAAAAACGTTGCACAAAGTATTTGGTTTACATCGTCGCTTTTTATATACTATTTTTATGAAGCATTGTTTTCATCTGATAGTTTAATTTTTTTAGTAGGTTTTTCGTCGATATCATTGTTTAATTATCGTTTCAAAATGTAGATAATATCTTCCATTAGTAAAAATATTAAAGTTTGAAATTTATCTGCTCCATTTGTGGTTAAAAATTGATCTTTTTGGTTTTAAATTCATATTTTTGATTGAAAATTTAAATATTCAGTTAAATATTTAACAGTTTTGTTGAAAGCCCATGTTCTTGGCTTGAAAAATCAACATTTTTTATGACATTTTTTTTATTGTTTGAAAAATCTTTCTTGGTTGATAAATTCGTGTTTTTGATTTGAAAGTAGTGTCTTCAGTGTATTTTCTTCGAAGTGATAGCAAAACAGCGTCAACGCTTTAAAAAAAGTGTCAATAGTGTGTTGAGCCCGAGACCTGAATTTGCCATTTATTATTCTAAAGGCTGTCACAGCTTCAATTTATTTTAAAAAAGTGACCCATCTAAACCGAAAAAAGCAGAAAAAAGTACCCTACAAAAAACTTCGGATTGACAAGTATTTGAAGGTGTACTGTATTTTGAATGCGATGTTGGCGGAAAGCAGATTTCCAGAGAATATCTCGTGAGTGTGAAGCAATAATTTTTAATTTGACGTTTTTTGCAGCAAGACTAATTTCTAATCCAAAAAGTGACTGAAAGTCAATATGTGTATCAACACGAATTAAACAAAAACTGAAATTAAAAAAAATTGTTTGAACTGAACAGAATTGATTTAATTTAAAAGAAATCAGTTAAATTAAAAAATTGGAAAGAGATAATAAAATAATTCTGAATGAATTAGTAATGATTCAGGGTGAATTTCAAATGAATTCAAATTAATTGCAAAACATATTTTAAAATCTCTTCAAATATGTGAAAACCTACAAAATCCCTCACTTCTTGTGAATGAATTCTTTAAAATACATTAAAATATTATAAAATCGCATGAAGTTGAATCAAATTTTATAATATTTTCTTGAATCCTGGAAAATTTATTGAAATACCTTGAGAGCTTTTAAAATCCATTAAAATCATTGTAATCTTCGGAAATCTCATGAAATTCATTTAAATATTTTAAAATATATTTAAACCTTGCAGGTCCTATGAAATAGTTTCATATATTCAGAAGTTCTACAAAATTCTTGAAAACTAAAAAAAAATTGTTTATTTCTCTTAAAGATATTAAAAGTCACTTCAAACTTTGTAAAGTTCTTGAAAATCCCTTGAAGTTTTTAAAAATACCCTTAAATATTCCAAATCCTTTAAAATCTGTTGAAATGCCTTGAAATGTATTGAAGCACTTAGAAATTCCTTTGGTTTTTAAAAATACCTTAAATATTTCAAATTCTTTGAATTAATAGAAAATTCCTTGGAATCTTTTAAGATATCCTAAAATCTTTCAAATTCTTTGAAATCTTTGATAAAACCTTGAAATATTTGAAAATATTTTTGAATAATCATACGAAATCCATGAATCCTTGTGAATAAATTCTTAGAAATCTATTGAAATATTATGATATCCCTTGAAATTACATGAAATCTGATGACATAACTTGAAATCCTGGAAAATTTATCAAAATACCTTGTGAGCTTTCAAACTCCCTTAAAATCATTGAAATCCTCGGAAATCTTACAAAGTCACTTGGGATTTTTCGAGATATCATAATAGGCCTTACGAAATCGCTCCATATTTTCCAAAATTTCAGGAAAATTTTTAATACACTATGCAAATTTTTCAAATACCTTAAAATCAGTCAAATCCTTGGAAATTCCTAGAAATTTTTCAAATCTTCTGAAAGTGCCCTTTTGAAAAGCCCTCACATAGTGAGAATCGTTTTTTTTTTTTAAATTTGAAATCAAAATGAAATCTACTTTCTTATGAATCATTTTATGCAAAAAGAGCATGGAATACATTCCAAACCAAAATTAGGTTCCCAAACTACCTCCTTTTCGGCTCATTAGAGACAAACAAATAACGGAGGAAAAAAGAGAAAGAATTGAATCACTTCAAATTACTGAAATCTTTTGAAAATACCCTAAGATATTTCAAGAACTTTAAAATCTTTTGGAATGCCTTAAAATTTGTAAATCTCTTGAAAGTGCTTCGGAATCTTTGAAGTACCCTGAAATATTTTTGATTATTTCAAATCCTATCAGGTTACCGAAATTAATTAAAAATTCCTTGGAATCTTTTAATATACCCTAAAATCTGGCATAGGTCCTATCAAATCGGTCTATATTTTCGAAATTTTAGGAAACTCTTTGATACAATACCCATGAACATTTTTTCAAATCTCACTTGATATTTTTTAAATCCTCTGAAATCCAATTAAATTACTGAAATCAGTTGAAAATTCCTTAGAATCTGTTAAGATACCCTAAAACATTTTACTTGAAACTTTTTAAAGATTTCGAAAATGACTCAGAATCTTTTAAAATCATATGATATCAGTTAAATTACTGAAACCAACTGAAAATTCTTAATTCCTTAAAATGTTTTAAAGCTTTCGAAAATGCCATGAAATTTTTTTAAATACTCTAAAATATCTCAAATTTTCTGAAATCAATTAAATTACTGAAATAAATTGAAAATTCCTTGGAATTTTCGAAATACTCCAAAAGTTTTCAAATCCTCTAAAAAAATGTTAATCACCTTTAAATTATGTAAATCTTTTGAAAATACCTTGCATTCTTTTGAAATTTCCTAAAGATTTAGTTTAAATATTTTAAAATTACTCGAAACATTTTAAAGCTCCCGACAATACTTTTCAATCTTTTAAGATACTCTAAAATACTTAAAATCCACTAAATGACTAAAATCACTTGAAAATTCCTTGAAATCTGTTAAAATATCCTCAAATATTTCAAACTCTTTAAAATCTTTTGGCATCTCAAATGCCTTGGATTCTTTTCAAATACCCTAAAATATGCATCAATTGAAAACTCCTTAACATTTTTCATAATATCTTAAAATATTCCAAATTATTCGAAATCTTTTGAAATTCCCTGCAATTGTTTAAAATTCTTGAAAATTCCTTGGATTATAAAAAAATACCCTATAGTCTTTAAACATCTTTGAAATCCCTTCAGATTATCAGAACATCTTTTTAAATTATAAAATGATTGATCTGTAGACATACACAGATCTCTGACATTCGTCTATTCAAAACGAAAAAAATAATTATTCGAATATGTCAGTATAACGAAATAGAGTTTCTATAGGCAAAGTAGAACCGAAACGTACACGAGTTTGTATACAAACAGGCGGATCACATTACTAAACAGGCTCGGTCAACTCTGTACAGCGAAATGGCGAATTCTTAGGACATTGGCGCGGGGACAGAGAGGCATTGAGGGGTGCGATATTAGTTCTCTGGCCCATCGCAGATGGCGCTAACTTTCAACGCCAACGGGTGGGGCGACGTAAAAAGCGCGTGCGCGGCAAATTATTTGTTGTGGCACGTGGCTGTCAAAATACATGTGACTCTAAAAAGTAAATTAAATTAAATTTCAACCTCAAAATTATTGAAGGATTTACTCGGAATTGGTTAAATTTTCCTAATTAAACACACTCTCTTCTAATTCAGCAACTCAATATCTCGGGAGCAAACTTTTATTTTTTGTTTAAACATAAAATTTCACTTTTTATTGTCATCCGCAACTGAGCCTGTTCCTATTTCAGGTTCCTGTCACTTTGAGATTGTAAACTTCGATATTCTATTTCTCGGAACTAGATAATTATTTTTAACCATACTGTTTTGTTCTCAATTCAGAAACACTTTAGCTCGGGAGTAAAGTTTTGTTTTATCTCTAAATGGTGCTTTCGATTTTACAGAATATTATTTCAGTCTCCTGAAAAATTCCGATTTTGTTGGTTATGTAGTTCTGTACTGCAGTCCTTCAAATAAAGGCAAAATTAAGTGAATGAGAAACGTGAAATCGGAAATAGAATGATAATTATCTTTAATTTTCTATTTTTCTTTTCTTATTTGCTTCATTTTGTCTATATTATTCCTTTTTTGTTGAATTATTTTAGTATTCAACACATGTGAGGAAGGGGCATATACATATATAAAGACCAACACATGCACGCGTCTGTAGTTCTCTGGCTCATCACAGATGGCGCGGAATATCGCCATTTATTTCCCACAGAGTTGACCGAGCCTCTTACTAAATGCGAAGAAACACGTCGTCGTATTATCGAACTCGAACTACGATTCGAACACTGATCCCGAAAGACATGCGCATGCTTCAACTGACTGGCACTCATTGGCTCTAGTTTGCATACGTATTTAATATTCAAATGCAGACGCACACTGTAGCCAATGAACGTCACTATAATCCAAGCAAGCGCAGATCAAGGCGGCTCCGTTGGGATCAAATGACTTCAACTGAAGAACGAAAAATCATGACACGTTCCATCACTTTCTAACGCACTGATGCCTCGCGACACACGCATAAAGCAGGCGAAAAGTATGAATCGTGACATGTTCCATCACTTTCTAATGCCCTGATGCCTCGTGTCACACCCATAGCTGCGAAAACGATATAATCGTGACTATCGAAACGTGACATGTTCCATCACTTTCTAGCGCACTGATGCCTCGTGTCACACCCACAGCAGGCGCAAACGATATAATCGTGACTATCGAAATCAAGAATATCGTTTAGAGATTTTATAGTAAGGATGTAGAATTTTTGGAATAAATGGAATTCACGAAATACATGGAATGCACAGAATTCATGGAATATATAGAATTGTTGGAATTCATAGAATTCACTAAATTCATGGAATTCGCGGAATTTACGGACTCTATGGAATTCCAGAATTTTATGGAATTCACGAAATGTACTCAATTCATGAAATTCACGGAATTCATAGGAATCACGGAATTCATGGAATTGACGGAATTCGCGGAATTCCCAGAATTCATGGAATTGACGTAATTCGCGGAATTCCCAGAATTTTATGGAATTCACGAAATTTACTAAATTCATGGAATTCGTGAAATTCATGGAATTGACAGAAGTCATGGAATTCACGGAATTCGCGGAATACATGGAATTCGCGAAATTCATGCAATTAATGGAGTTCATAAGATTCACGCTATTCATGGAATTCACGGAATTCATGGATTTCCCAGAATTTTATGGAATTCACGAAATTTAATAAATTCATGGAATTCGCGGAATACATGGAATTCGCGAAATTCACGGAATTCATACGATTCACGGAATTGACGGAATTCATGGAATTCGCAGAATTCACGGAATCCATGAAATTGACGGAATTCGAAGAATTCACGGAATCTATGGAATTCATAAAATTCGCCGAATTTAAGAAATTCACAGAATTCATGAAATTCACGGAGTTAATGGAATTCACGAAATTCATGGAATTCCCAGAATATAATGGATTTCACGAAATTTACTAAATTCATGGAATTCATGAAATTCGTGGAATTCATGAAATTCGTGGAATTCATGAAATTCATTGAATTGACGGAATTCACGGAATTCATTGAATTAACGGAAGTCATGGAATTCGCGAAATTCACGGAATCCATGGAATTCACGGAATTCATAGAATTTGCGGAATTTAAGAAATTCACGGAATTCAAGAAATTCACGTAGTTAATGGAATTCACGGAATTCGCTACATCGCATCCGTTAAAGCGTGTCTATCAATTTTTTTTAATCGATACAGAAAATTGTAAGTAATCGAAATATTTATATTAAAAAATGATAACGGTACGCTTTTAAGCAAAAAATTGAATCAACATTTTTCACCCCCTTCTTAATTTTGTTTGTTTGTTTTTTAATTGCTTTGAAAATTTCTGTAAATTATACGTTACGCCTATGAAAATCCTTAAACTTCAATCAGCGGTTCAAGAAATATGGTGATTTCAAAAAAGTAAGATCTCAACATTCAAAATCCTGTAACTCCCTAAATCTTGAAAGTTTTGGAGAACCATTTTAACCACAAACTTCTGTGACGTTGCAAAACATTTGCAGGTCACAAGTGATTTATTTTCAAGATTTATATTATTTCCGTATTTCCATTTTTAATATTTTGAGTCTTTTAGTCCAACGAATTCAGAAATTGCGCGGTTTTCCGAGACTTGGGTTTAATTGTTTTAATTAGTTTAAGTTTAAGAATTGATTCTGCTTGTTTTTCCTTTTTCGTTATAATTATGTATTTCCCAAAAATGAAATCATCCGGAAGACTCCCGAACCATCCAAAATAAATGAGAGACATGAAGAAGCAATTGGGACGCCTTGTGCCAATTGGAGTAACTCAACCATTTGAAATTTTCCGCCAAACCTATTGCGGTGTACCAACCTATTCCCATCCGTCTCGTCGTACCTTAATACTTATTAAACATCTTAGAATGCTATTAGGATTCATGTTTTCGTCCGACACTTGATTTTATATGAAATAACTTTTTCGTCTTGGTGCGAAATTTATAATCTCTCTTGTTGGGATGGTTTAATATCGATCCCTGGCAAAGCGAGTGAGACCTCTATAGCTCAGGCCCGAATATCACTGTCAACGTTCCTGTTGCTAAGATTTTTACATTCTCATTCTAATGAGAAGGTATTGGTTTTATGTAAAATTTGACATAGTCGGTTTTCATCAAATCTCCACGTTTTGAGACCCCCTGAGCTAGAAAAAACGATTTTTACGAAGGTGCCTGTCTGTCTGTAGTCTGCCTGTCTGTCTGTCTGTAGCCACGATAACTTTCGAAAAAATGATCAGATTTGATTGAGCTTTGGCACACTTTTTTATGGCCGAAAAATAGAGAACGAGTTCGTTAACCAGCTATTTTGGATGCAAATCCAAAAAGTGAGCACATTTTGAAAATTTTTGAGACCACTTTTGTGGAAGATTTCAAAATTCTATGTACGGTTATTAGTAGTACGCAAAATGACGAAAAAAATATTCTTATGACTTTTCGTGATAAAAAAAAAATTACTGGAGTTATAGCATTTTCAAAATTCCAAAAAACAAACGAAAATGAACATTTTAAGCCGAAAAACGCACGATATGAAAAAAACGTCAAGAGGAGAAAAACATTGCTTCTTGAACACCCTATAATATTTTCATAACAACTTTTTGAATTTTTTGAAAAATTAAAAATTCAAATTTTTATCGCACAAAAAAATAATGAAAAATCAAAAATTCCATTTTGCTGTCAAACTATGCAAGATACGAGAAAAGGTCATCTTACCAAAATTGTGCACCTAAAAAAGATCTACAAATTTCTTATCAATCACTTTTTCATATGACGCGTAGTTTTTGTTTTATTTGTAAAAAACAGCATAGAAAATAGAAAAATCAAATTTTTAGACGAATAACACCAGCTACGACAAAAATGACTAAAACAAAATTTGTTCATCCAAGAAAGAGGTGCAAATTTGTTGTGAATCATGTTTTAATAGGATGCGCAGTTTTTGTTTTATTCGTGAAAATAACATTGACAGTAAAAAAAATCAAATTTTTGAAAACAATGCAAGGTACGAAAACAGATAAATGAACAAAAATTGTGCATTCAAAAAAGACTTACAAACCTGTTATCAATTTTTGTTGTAAGAATATATTCAAAATGAAAAAAATTAACTTTTTTGATAAACGGCACAAGCTAAAATAAAATGTTAACTAATAAAATTTGTCGCCTAAATTATATCATTACTTTTCATTTGAAATCAAATACAAATTTAGTAATTTGTATATGAAGAACATATAACACGAAGCGCAAAGTGCGCGATCAGTGTATTTTGGAGCGCGAAGCCCGACGACCAAATCGCACGCCGTAAGTGCTCTCAAACTTTTTTGTTTCTATCATACGGTGCACAGAACCGAGCGTGAAACGCAAGGTTGAAATGATTTTCAAATCAAATGTCGAGCGCGAAGCGCGAGTGTCTGGATGAGAATGTGTTCCTTAAGGTCGACAGAACCTTGAGTAAATAAAGTTCCTTTTCAGTCTAAAATAAAAACAAATTTAACAATCACTTAATATGTAGTGGTTGTGATAACTTTATAATATTTGCAAACAAACTTTTTCTTTTCATCCAAGTCGAACACGAAGTTCAAAAATCTAGAGGAGCCGAGCGTAAAGCGCGAAGTAAATACGCCCGAGCGCGTAGCGCGAGGTTAATACATAATCGAGCCCGAAGCGCGAGATAAATATATGATCGAGCGCGAAGCGCGAGATCCAACAGTCGCGCGCCCTAGGCGCGCTCAAACTTGCGAGCGAAGCGAGCCGCGCGCGAAGCGCGCGATGAGAATGTGCCCGCGACGCGGGCAGATTTTTTTATTTGGATCTAAGGCTTAGTAGCTAGATCTTTTCTTTATATACGCTGGGAGCTGGAATAAGTTACGTAGGACTTGCTAAATCCTAGAACAGATCGCCCCGCAGTTTCGCGGTGAGATAGGAGCCGGCGGGGTCGGGAGAGGCTTGCTCAACCATGCGTGAAACACCAGCAGCGTTGCGACAAAGGAGCATTACGCGGGTACTCACGCGCCTATATTGCGCAATATTATGTATGTATTCGAATTGGAAATGGTTCACACGGCCCTGACTGCCCTAATAGCACGGAACATTCTGGAAACGTTCCTGGAACGTTCCGCGGGCACCTTCGGAACGTTTCCGGAACGTGTAAAATGTCCGCCCCTTGGGAACTTTCCACTAGGGCCTGAGGGGAACCTTCCATTATTGTTATATTTAATAACAATTATCTCGTAAACCGTAAGAGATAGGTAAGAATGGATGTCATTTTTTAGTTTTGAGTACCGCATGTACTACACTATAATATGATGTCCGTATCATAAACTGACATCGATTTTGACCCATCACTTACGGTTTACGCGATATTTATTGATAATAATAACAAAAACGTTAATTTAGGTTTGGAGCGTTCCAGTGAAACGTTCCTGGAACGTTCCCAAGCAGCGGACATTTTACACGTTCCGAGAGCGTTCCTGGAACGTTCCCGCGGAACGTTCCGTGCTATTAGGATGTGTACGTTTGGAGGCCCTGGAAATAGTTTCAAGGCCATGCCCGAAACTGTAATTCAATCCAGGTTCCAGTGCACTTCGAAGAGGCTGTCTTGGAAATTAATTCATCATCGTTTGGTCCGTCTTAGTTGATTTATTAAGTGACCATATTCTGACCTATTATTTTGGTGGACGCAATACCCTTTGAAGGCACATCCCTGAGAGAAAATTTCGTCTGTTCTCGAAATCATATTGGGATCCGAAATCGTGACGTCATATGAACAAGATGGCCGCCGTAAGTGTGTCGTCTGTGGACGTTTGACAGGTAAAAGACCGGTTTTTTGTGAATTTCAAAGGAAATATGAAACTAAGTATCGCTAAAATTTGTCGAATCACGGCATCTAAACCTTCCTGCAGAAATTTTGTTAAAGCAGAAAGAGTTTTGCATGCTGTACATGTCATAGTTTGTAGTACAGAAGCCGAAAGACGAAACTTGTATTAAAATATAATCGCATTTTGTATGCAAACTTCAAGTTTGATGGATCAACCTCATAAAATAAGAGGACAAATAAGCTTCCAAGGTGTTGTAAAGATGTAGTGTGCAGTTGCAAAGTTGGTTTGGGGAAATTGTGCAAACACGTTGTTGCAGTCTCATTTCGATTGTGCATTTAATTTGATTAAATATGTCATATACATATAAGCATGAAAGTGTGAAATACAAAAATTATATAAACTGTAAGACTAGCCGTAAAGAATCATCACTTTATCTCCCTGTGGAAAATAGTTTTTTTTAACAAAAAATTCGTAACTTTTAGGTTAGGTCGCACATTCATAACAAACCGAATAATAGAAACATGATTATCGGAAATTAATTTTCTCAAAATAGTTAACTGACTTTTTCATAGATTCTAATTCTTTGCAACTGACCTTTTTTTTTAATATCAATTTCAATAATACATCACTTTTTTTAGATTCAGAAAATTTATGAAAACGAACCTCTTGCTCTTTGAAGACTTTAATAGAGAACCTAAACACAGAAAAAAACGATCTGCTTTTCGTCTTCTTGAGAATGAATTTCAATCCTCTAATATCCATTTCTAAACTGAAACACGTTTTCTTTGTTAACGCTTTCTTAATCACAGCTATTTTATTTATTTCGTTTCACTATATACAATACAATTAGCACGTGGTATTTGAAACCGACCCACTTTGACTAGTCATATTTTTCGTCACCAGATGGCATATCGCAGTTCTGCGGTTCCCAATAGCAACGCCAATCAAAACGCCTCATATCAACCAATCAGGACTCCGCCCGTTTCCAAAGAACTAAAAGACGCGACGCCCGAAAATATTGTCATTCTTCGTCCGGCAGCTTCTGGAGCAGCAAGCGTATAATTATATCTCAGATCAAATGTAAAGTTTTGTAATCAATAATCGATTGTGGGATTATATTGGATCACCCCTTTGGTGATTTGGGAGGTCCTTGTCCCTATTCTTTTCGTTATTTAAGGTAAATATTTTTATTCTTTTGTTTTAGTTGTTAATTTGTTTGACTAGATTCTGCACACTATTTCTGGAATATTCCTAACTGGATTAATTTATCCTTGACATTTGTTTTATTTGTACAGTTTCTTGAATTTTGTGACCTTTTTCGCTTTGATTAATCTGTTTATTTGTCCTGATTTCATACTCTGTCACGGTAATTCCCAAAAGGATTTTAGATGCACCCACATTATGATTGTGGTTTATAATTTATATTTGGTTTTTATCATGCCTTCTTAATACTAAATTTGTTCTATAATTTTAAATGTTCTTCTGAATTTGCGGAATATCCTTCGTTTTCCCAGAATTGATTTTAGAATGTTGTCACACTAACCTTCAAAAATGTATTGTAATTTGATTTAATTGTGTCTAACCCAATTATCTGGTTTTGGAATTCCAGACAAAGGGTCGACTTTAATTCTTTTGTAATTTTGAAGTAATTAATTTCATTTATAACTTTAGATGCAACTAATTGAAATTATCTAATTCTCCGATTTGAATAAAAAATTCTAATTTTTGTAATTATGATTTTGTCTTTGAAAATTATTCTTTTTTATTTCTATCATAGTGAATTCTAAATCGATCCATCAGTATCTGGCGCCCACAAATTTTTGGTAAAAGAAAAAGTTAAGTACAAAAATGAATTTAATTAAATTAGTGTCGAAGTATGATTGGCTAATTTTTAATAAATTGGTCGGTCATACTTTACTCGTTAAACACTAATGTTTAAACAGGTTTCATCTAAATCGCTAGACAGGAAATTGATTGACCCACTTTGTCACACGGCGTAACATGATACAATTTTTCTTTGAATATATTTGCTTCTATTTAATCATTCTGTAAGAACGGAAGCTAATTAAAATCATCAGTTCATTGCCGATAGTGATTTATAATACAATTACTCGTTGAATATATTTGCTTGTATTTAGTCCGTCTGTAAGCACAGATGCTAATTCGAATCATTAGTGCATTGCCGACAATGATTGAGTTGACACTTGACAAATATTTTCATTATTATAATAATTGTTTGATACTTAATTGGCTTCTACAAAAACCATAAATCCCAAATATAAAAGTTTTCCTTTTGAAACAAAAACGAATTTAAAAATTCAGCAAGAAGTTAAGGCTCAGGTAAATTTTTCATTATGTATAGTAGTATTCAGATTAATTTCACGTGGTTGAAGTTACGTTCGAATAACGAACAAGACATATTTTTTATTAAAATTCTGCGTTGCTATATAATAATTTGATTGTCCGAGCCAAATAGAGTATAAAAATACAAAAATTAGATGTATAAAGTCCAAAACACAGCAGAAATCAAATTTTAAATTAGCAAATCAAAGAGATTACGTTGCAACATAGTGAATTATTTTATGCTTCCCAATTAAAAGCATAGACCAGATTCGCGTATGAATATTCTTAGCGTAAGATTACTATTTATGCTCTAATAAAAATCTCCTTCCAAAGTTTTGAGCGGAAGGACCTGACAAGAATTAAATACTGCAAAGAGGTTACAAAGAAGCGGAGAAAAAATTTTTCCCTTCGCATTCAAAAGAATAGACCATATTCGCGCTTGAATATTTTTAGCTCATGATTGCTATTTAAGCTCTAATAAAGAGCTCTTTCCAAAATTTTGAGCGGAAGGACCTGACAAGAATTAAATACTGCAAAGAGGTTACAAAGAAGCGGAGAAAAACTTTTTTCCTCCGCATTTGAAAGCATAGACCACATTCGCGCATAAATATTCTCAGCTTTTTATCAGAGCTTCTTTGGCTTTTCTGGCCGGAGAATATTCATATGCGAATGTGGTCTATGTTTTCAAATGAGGAGCAAAAGAGTTCTTCTCTGCTGCTTGTTAACCTCTTCGTAGTATTTAATTTCTTTCAGGTACTTCCGCTCAAAATTTATCGAGGAGCTTTTTAGTAAAGCTTCAGATGTAATCCTGGGCTAAAAATATTGTTGTGGGAAGGTGGTCTATGTTTTCAAATGAGAAGCAAATGAGTTTTTCTACGCTGCTTATTAAGCTCTTCGTAGTATTTAAATTTTTTCAGGCCGTTCTGCTCAAAATTTTAAAATGAGCTTCTTAGTAGAGCTTCTTTGGCCATCATGAGCTAAGAATATTCATGCGCGAATGTGGTCTATGCTTTTAAATTCGAACGAAAAAAGTTTTCTCCTCTTTGGGGTGTTTCATATTTTTCAGGTCTTTCCGCTCAAAATTTTGGAAGGAGCTTTTTATTAGAGCTCAAATAGTAATCCTGAGCTAAGAATATTCATACGCGAATGTGGTCTATGCTTTCATTCAAAATTTGATTTCTGCTACGTTTTGTACTTTATAAATCTAATTGTTATATTTGTATACTCTATTTGGGTTGCATAATCAAATTATTATATAGAAACATAGAATTGGAATAAAAAATATGTTTTCTTCGTTATTCGAACGAAACTTCAACCGCATTTAATTTCAATAAATCTAGGGTAAATCATTTGTTTTAGATAATGTTATCGATATTAGTATATATTTTCGTGACTACTGCAGCAATACTTTTCACTATTTTCTACTTTTTTGAAAACCGAGAATTGAAAAAAAGAGTAGCACATTTTCCTGGGCCGAAGTCATACCCACTTATAGGATCTGCTTACGTTCTTTCTGGAGACCCCAAATGTAAGTGATATTTCCTTACGATTATATATAAGTCTAGTAATCAAATTAGAAAGGCAAATGATAATTTCTATCGTATTTGAATATTCGATACACATATACAACTTTCTTGTTCTTTATTTTCCCGCCGTTTGCAAATACAAGTAATAATAAAAATAAACATTTTTCATTGACTAATAATTATGGTAATTTGTTATCATTTTTAGATCTTTTAGACAGTTTGACGAAGCTTTTCAGGACTTATCCATCTCCTTTTAAATTAGAACTGGGACCTAAAATATGCATCAACACTTCTAATCCAGAACAAATTAAAGTAAGAGATTAAGATTTTAAATAAATATTATTCAAGAAAATATACTACATATGATTTTGATTTTCAAGAATATTCTTATGAGCCCAAAAGCTCTAGACAAGGATGATGCTTTTAAATTCAGTGAATATTGGGTAGGAAACGGATTGCTCACTGCACCAGGTACCAAATTTCTGTATAATTTTCTAAACAATATTAAAAATCTTTTTTGCGATTTTATATATAATTTTATAATTGTTCAGCTTCAATCTGGCGTGTTCATCGGAAATTAATTCAACCAGCATTCAATTTAAAAGTACTCGAGTCATTTGTTGAAGTATTTCAAAAACACGCGACTGTTCTAACGAATGAAATGTTAGGAGAAGTTGACGGAAAGGAATTTCACATCATTCACTATCTTTCATCTTGTACTTTAAATATCATATGTGGTAGGAACAATTTAATATTATGTAGAATATAACGGAGCGAGGCAGCCAAGACGCCACATTTTGGCGTGCAGAGTACTTGTTTAAATGATATCAAAAAGTATATGGTGTCTTTAGAAAGCTTGATTCTTTGGCTATAAAATTGCCTCGTAGCATTTTGACGTAGCTTGCCCATTACAGTTTCTTCAACCGTTTTCCAGAGACGCTATGTGTTTGCTCAACTGTAAAAACGTAGGGCGAGGCATCCAACCATTTCAGCAGTTATTAGGCGGCACACAACGTTTTAATACACAGACATATGATAATGATAAGTTCTTCATTAGGTCCAAGATGATATATAAGAATAAAAAACAAAATGTCTTCTCTGACAGTTAATGGAACTCAAAAGAAAAACCCCCAAAAAATCGGAAAAATTGATATGTCGTCTTCGTTACTGCTGTCCGAGGGTTCATAAGTAGTTTATACCTTCTTCGGGCGGCCTCGTCGAGGGCCGCCACAAGTAATTCGTTTTTTTAGCCTTTTCGGCATAATCTGCCGTTTGTTGACTACCTCGCCCCACTTGTGCTTTTGTCCACGAACATTTCGCACAAGAAAACTATTTTGAATATCGAAAAACCACCCATTCCATCGTGTCAAACACAAAATTATACTGTGGAAAATACTTAACTTTTTTCACACAACCTATACACGAAGGATAAATAAACGTAAGTCACGAAAATGTTCCTTCTGCTAGTAGTTTTTCACAAATGACGCTGCTTTTTACAAACTGCGACAGTCACGACACTCAACTTTCGGCCAGTACAGCGGACTAACCTAACCGACCTTACATTACGAAGGCGCGCGATTTGAATTAACGCTCTGGGAATAAGAAGAAATGGGCTGCCTCGCCCACTAGCTGCCTCGCCCCGTTCTACACTCTATTACAGAAAATATTAGTTTTCACAATTTAAATTTTTTTCAGAAAGTGCTATGGGTGTATCAATACTCTCTGAAGAAGAAACGAAAAAAGGATATTTAGAAGCATCTAAAAGGTATTTTTTTTAAAATAATATATCATTCAAAGTTTGATATTCTTTTTTTTTTACAGAGCAATTAGGGTGATATGTAAGAGGTCCGCTGATATTTGGTTACATCCAAACCTATTTTTCAATTTAACTAAAACTTCGAAAACGTTTCAAGAGTCGGTTGCGAACTTGCACAATATTACCCATCATGTACGTATGATTTAAAAACAAATTCTTCAATAACGTTATCACATTTAAATATTTCTGTAGATCATTCGAAAACGGCGGAGCGAATTAGGAAAAAAATCAGCCACAAGTAAGAAAAAAATATATTTTCCTTCAGACAACATTTCTCTATAATTTTCATTGTAAGAATTTTAACTCTTCAGGTAAATTGTTAGGGCAAAGGAAGATCTTTTTAGATTTATTAATGGAGTTGTCTGACAATGAAAAAAAATTATCCAATGAGGACGTTCGAGAGGAAGTTGATACACTATTGTTTGGGGTAATTTTTATCTTACATAAAACATTAATAAAATTATAAATAAATAAAAAATAAGCTATAGTATTTGTATTTTGCAGGGACATGATACAACCGCAGCCACAATGTCTTTTGTTTTACTTATGTTAGCGTTACATCCTGATATACAGGTGATAATAATTTAGTGGATAGGGGAGACTGGTATAAGCTGGATAATATAAATTTTTGTTAACAAGAAGTATATTGAATTGACCTCTCGTAAATAATTATTAGTGTACAGTAATATTTTTTTATTATAAGAAAATTCGCATTTTCCAGTATATGTCAGTATTCCCTACTTATTTGATTATTTACATTAAATTGAAGGATAATTCCATTTATAGGATAAAGTTTATGACGAAATCTACAATATTTTTGAATCTGATGATCCAGAAGTTAACCCTGTAGATTATAAGGATTTACCAAGATTAGAATATTTAGAGAGAGTGATTAAAGAAACTCTTAGACTTTTCCCTATTTCAGTCATTCTTTTACGGAAAGTAACTGATGATTTAAATATTGGTAAGTATATTAGTTTTTAAAATAAAATATATTCCTCACATTTAAGTTGCTGATTTTTTATGTAGGAGAATATACAATACCGAAAGGTTGCACGACAGTTCTTGGAATACTTGAACTTCACCGTGATGAACAATATTGGCCCGATCCATTAAAATTTGACCCAGACAGATTTTTGCCCGAAGAAGTTGATAAACGACATCCTTTTACTTTTATTCCTTTCGGTGGTGGACCAAGAAATTGCATAGGTCTGTACAAAATTTACATACAAAATATCAGGGTATATGAGAGATTTTTTCATGTTATGAATAATACTAATGCACTACTCTAATAATTTTTTACTAGTAATCAATATGTACCAGCTTCCTCTATTAATACAAAAAGCGCTAACAAAACTCAAAAAGAGTAAATTGTTGAAAAATTGCATGAATATTTCATGAGCACTGTGCTTCCTCATAGAAAATTGTTTGGTATTTATTGTATTTGATATTTATTGTGGAAAAGGGGATTTTAAATTGCAAAGGAAGAATGAGGGGATAAGAAAGAGGATTTTAGATTGAAAAAAGTGGCTGGGGAATGGAAAAAGCAATTTTGCCTCCGCTTTTTTATTACTGCTTTATTATTCATAATTGTTGATTATTTATTGTTCATAGACCATAGAAGGTTTTCATGCAGTTTAATACCTAAAACGATTTTTGAGGAAATTATAAAGTAAACAAAATTTCTTAACTGATCCGGCTCTAAATTTAATTAATAATAGGCATTATTTAGGATTACAATTCCTTCAAATTTCACGAGCCTAGATGAACTTCTTTTCGAGTTATCATAAAAAGAGGAATGTTAACACACACGGACATTTTGTAAAAAACTCATTTTTTTACTCTTAAGGTCGAATTATGTCAAGATATGTTACAAAATGAAGTTCCAAAATTTTCAGCGTTACAAAGCTTCCTCTATGAGGAAACAAAAAATAATTTATTTGTGTTTTTTTCAGGACTCGTATTTGCTATGATGTCTATGAAAGTGATTTTAGCCACGATTGTACGAAAGTATGTTATCAAAACTGATAACATCCTGCCTCTGAAGGATATTGGGTTAAAGATGAATATTTTTTTGAAACCTGTTAAACCCCTTGCCATAAGAATTGAAAAAAGAATTAAATAATTTTTCACAACAATGTAATCATGAACTTCATTTATTCTATTGAATAAACTACATAAAGAAATGATACAAAAAATTGACCATTACAATCGAAATAGATTTAAAGATAAAAAACACTGAGAAATTTGAAAAATAGTCGTTTATTTTGTTTGATTTATTATTATGCTGTCACACTTATGTTTATTATTTGTATACAATAATAAGCCGGCCAAATATTTTTAATTTATTGATTACGCAATTAACGAAATCCCAACGTCTTAGAAGAATTTAAATTGTACAACGGACGTCCATCTTTTGGAGTGAGATGTTCTTATAGGTGCTTATAGTATTGATCATATAAGAAAAAGTAAATAAAATTGAAATTAAAAAAAAATAGTAGGTAGAAGTAAAGTGATAATTGTAACATAATTAATTGATCATTAATTTCATATAGTTCAGAATCCAATGTAATATGTTAAGAAAGGAAATTAATTACATTGTTAAAAATGTTATAAATGGTTTTATAATTCTACACTTTGATGAAGTATACAAAAAAAAGAAAATATTTTATGAGACCAGAAGCGGTGAGCATCCTGCTCCCATAAATTTGAAGTCAATTTATGAGAGCAGGATGCTCTGATAAATGTTTCACTATTCAAATTTTTTTATCATTCTTCCACCTGTAATTAGAAAAGCATTTATAACACATCAAAATTAATTTTCTTTCTTAAACATATTACATTGGATTCTAAACTATGCAATTGATGATCAATTAATTCTGTTACAATTATGTAATAATTCTGTCATAATTATACCACTGATGATGAGAACTGTGTGTTCTTGAAACGTTGGGATTTGTTAAAGAAATTGGTCAGACAGAGTTGAAAAACATGATTATTGTTTTTTTCCTCCTAATAAAACTCGTATTTCGTTGAAACCTGACAAACCCCTCGCCATGGCCATACGAATTGAGAAAAGCGTTAAATAATTTTTTCCAACATTATATTTTTAAATTTTCATTTAGTCTATTGAATGAGCTATAAAAAATAATAAAAAAGATTGATTATTCTAAATAAAACATGTACAAAGAATAAAATATCAAGAAATCTGAGTATTAGTCGTTTGTTTCACCGTAGTTAATAGTTGATTGTACAACAAGCGGGATACAGCGTCGATTACCAACGAGCATGAAGTTTGCTGCGCGAGCGTGGCAAATCATGCGAGTTGGTAATCGACGTATTCCGCTTCTTGCACACGTTGCTTTCCCGAATCATCGCGCCTGAAGGAGCGACCACGTTCGTTCAGAAGAATCTAGTTGCGATGCGCACTTTCATGAAGCAGGGGTAGATTGGAGATGCGCATGGCATTACTTAGTTCTCTAGAGGACTAAATGCCACATTACTTCGCTGTGACGTCACCAATCGAGTAAAGAGCAACTTAGATTCTTCTGAACGAACGTGTAAGTCGCAAGTTCCGCCGCGGGTATTGGGGAACAAAAATTATTAATATAATGATAAGGCCCTGGCCGCGTTTCTGAAATCACCTACGCTTAAATAGCTGAAAATATGACGAATAACGAGAGCGGGTAATTTCATTTCAGCGTATTTCTGAATCAAATTTTCGACAGCTTCTGTAAAACGCAACATGTTCTTAACCCTCTCGATTCGCTTCTCCAATAAAAAGGCATAAACAGGAAATTCAGTTTTGTAAACTCCAGTTTCCAGAACCTGCATCAGTTGCTCATATTTTGCAAAGAAGGTAACGTTGAGTAAGTCATCGGTCAAAAATTGGAAAAACGAAATGTTTCTCTCATCACAGATTTTTATAGCTCTCATGCGTGCTACATCAATCTTACAAAATTGCGTGAATAGAAATTTCATTTTGAAGTCACTCTTAGAGGAAATATCATGTTCAAGGACGGGAAAAATATAATCAGTCGTCGTCATAAATGCTATTAAGGCCTCAGCGCTCTTTGGTACTCCCGGTATATTTTCTTTTTGCATATCAAAAGGCGATTTTCCATCTCGATCTTGAGCTTTGAAATCAGCCTTTAGTTCCAATAAACACTCGACAAGTTCTGGAGAGTCATGAATTACTGCTAAGTGAAGTGGTGTCCAACCACTGAAAGTGGTTTTCTGTCCTGAAAGTATACCATACATTAAACAACAATCAGGGTTCAGCAGGATACTGAAAAATGTATTGAAATCCTAGGAGATAAGGCGTTTCTTTCTTTGAAACTTAACGTGTAAATAACAAAAAATGTTTAAATTTCTGTTACTTACCATCAGGAGAATTAAGATAAGCTCCATTGTCCACCAAAAATTCTATTATTGGTACTGCTTCTCCGGGACGACGCAAAGCAACTTGATGAAGTGCGGTTTCCATATAAAAATTTTGAGAATTAATATTCAAGCCCTTGCGAATCAAGAAATCCAAAATTTCTTTATTTTCATTTTTCCCCGAAACAGCATGATGAAAGAGAGTATTTCCTTTAGAGTCCTTACTGTGGATATCAGCACCATATTTTAACAATAGTTTTACAATCTCAAAGTGACCTTCTTTACATGATTGTTGAAGAGGCGTTAAATTATTCTCATCCTTACAACTCATCAGAGCCGCGACGTTTCTAGCAGTGCTGTGTTCAAGAAGAAGTTTTACTAACTTTTCATCGAAGAAAGAAGCTTGCTTAACAATTGTCCACTCGTTAGAAACCACTTCAGCTTTATTTTTAAAGGAAGATTGTTTAAAACTAGTAGCTCCACAAACTATATTAAGTGTTGATAATAATTGCCGCTTTCCATAGCCATCAGAGAGGAATTTTGCTCCTACGTCAGCCCCTACATTCAAAATCATCTCAACGATTTCCTCATTCCCCACAACTAGTGCATTATGAAGAGGAGTATAACTATCAAAGGCAGTTTTGCTATTCACATCAGCGCCCTGGTCCAAGAGATAACGAATCATCACCTTGTCTCTCGGTTTGCGATAATCCGTAGCAATATGAAGAGCAGTTTCGCCATCATCTCCTTGAAGATTGACGTCTGCCCCAAAGTCAATGATACATTTTACAAACGACTCGTCGGTATAAAGAGCCCACTGAAGTAATGAAGTCTTCTTAGGACCAAGAGCATTAATATAAAAGAATTTCCCTTCGTGTAAAACCAATTTGAAAGTTTCTTCGTCCCCATTTCGAAGAACAAAATGTAGCAGAAGTGAATATTCAGAGTCAGGGTAATAAAGATCAATTTCCTGGTTCAAAAGGAATTTTGCAATTTCACTCGTTTTTCTCTTTCTGTCTTCCTCTGTTTCGCCAGGTCCACTTGGGTATACATCCTTTGGATATTCGTCGTACAATTTTGTTAGGATAAGGTGAACAGCTTCTGGAGATGTATGTGTAAGAGCTTGTTGAAGGATAGTTTTATCTTTGTAAGTAGTAATATTGAGATCAGCGTTGTTCTTTAGTAAAGATTTGAATACGTCATTTGACAGGTATGACTTTAAGCTTTGATACAATGGAGTTCGACTTCTATTATCTTCTGCATTTATGTTGGCACCTAATTCAATTAAACGATCTACTGGATTTACGACTTTGTATTTGGCGAGATAGTGCAATAAGGTTTGATTCTTGTCGCTGGGATCTCGCCATAGAGCTGCTTCAGGGTGTTCGTCCAACAATTTATTAAGCAATTGGTCAGAACCGGCTTCGAGATCTTTCCTAATAAGGTAAAAACTAGCTTTCCCTGGATCAGCTGACATAATGGAACGTTTCAAAGTTTTCACTTATATCTGTAACATAAGAGACCAAAACAATTAAAGCGTCGGCAGACATAACGTTGTATCAACACATATTTTGTATCCTTGGAGTTCTATATGAGTTTTTTAAAATGTTTCTCTATTCCGTGGAAGCGCTGCGATCGAAAATTGAATTCGGAATGAAATAATGTCGAAATAGTCGAGGTTATTTACTTCCATTTTCGCATGTATCTCAATTAACCTCGAAAGTGTACATATCTAAATCTAATTTAGATTTTCTGGGGGATAAGAATAGAAAATTACATTTACTTAAGAGTATCGAAAAAAAATTTCCAAATTAAATTCGGCAAATTTCAATTAATAAAAATAAAAATAATTAGGTTAAAAAGATTTCGATTTCATTCAAGCTTGAAAGCAGTTTTTCAATTTTTAATTTAGATGAATAAAAAAAGTTCCATAATAAGATGTATTTGACTATTTATTAATATTTTATTAAATCTCCCAATGAAAAAAGTATTATTCGTTGAGCCAATTAGTTTAATAGGTAATACAAATTTTCTATAAACGACATTTATTTGCTTGATATAACATTTAAATTTGTGGTTTGAATAACGTGAATAGTACAATCAACTTATAAAAGCTTGCGGAAAATTTTCCTTAATTATTGTGTTTCTTCTTAGGGGGAGATGGAAGATTTCCAACATCCTTGGATCAACAGGAAATGTTTCAGAAAAGTTTGAAGTTCGTATTAAGTAAAAATTGAAATTTCACCGAGGATGGCCTGTAAATTAGTTAGAGCTTTTACATTGATTATTTCTTTTCCACGTAATGGGTTTCTTTCTACTCTATATAGTCACTATGGCTCTGGAAATTACACTTTTTTCATTCAGAAAGTGTTTCTTTAGATTGAAGTAGTTCTTACTTCCGTTTCTGGAAGCAGTACAAGTTCGAAGGATGAATAGAGAATTTTTCTGAAGATTTTTAATTTCAAAATAGGATTAAAATACGAATTTTCCCATACGTGGGCATGTGAAATTTATTAAAAAAGTGATTCTTTAGATTAACGTAGTTCAAACTCCCCTTCCTGGAAGCTGTAAATTGTACAAGTTTGCAGGGCGAATATAAAATCTTGTAGAAAAAATTGAATTTTAAGGTGGAGTAAAAATCAGTATTTTCCTATATTGGCCTATAAATCACTATGAATCTTGAATTTAGTTGAATAGTGCTCTAATTAGTGAAACGCAAAGTTACCCGGAGTATCTACGGAAACTAGTTTCAACCTAACTTTCATATTGAATCTTATTTCGAGTTATTTGTGAAAAACTTGGCCAAGTACAACTTTATTTGTAGAATTAAATGAAGTTGTGAAATTAAAGTTGGCCAAGTAAAATGAAAAAATAATAATAAACATTAATTGGTTACGATCATTGGAAAATAAATTTTAAAAACGTTGTGAAATTTGAATCTTAGAAGACAATTTGAAATATTATTCACTAAGAAAATGTTGACACTAAACTTAGCGGTATTGAATGTATAAAAGAGTCAATCGATTATATAAATCTAACAATAAGTTGTGTTAAATAAAAAAATGTATAATTATGGAGAATGTTATTGACGAAAATAAGCTTTCAAATTATCTTTTCAAATTTAAATTCAACAACATTTTTTTAATGTATTTTCCAAGCCAGAGGAAACTTTGGAGGAATGTATACAAAACAAACCAACCATGACTTTTTCGGTTCTAGTTCTGACCCTATACTCCCTCTCCATTGACCAAAGTCGGGTGGGACTGACGTTATAATTGGACTCTCTATCTTGCGACGACTTGGCTAATTATTTTGGACTCACCATCTTACAACGACTGACTAATTATTTTGGACGTGATTTTTACTTGCAAAATACACTTCTTGCATCAAGTTGGTAGTTGGGCGTATACTTTAAACAATGAATAAGACCAACAATAGAGTAGCCTCGGTAGTATAATAGTAGGAAATGGGGATTGAAAGCATGGACTTAAACTATAGTTTGGAGTAGATAGCGAATCACATGGTTGCCAAGGAGTCGGTCTGATTATGAATGACAAAGAACAACGGCATATCAAGGTATATACATTTGTATCTCCAGAATGTTGTGGTTTAGAACGAAAGTAAGAATCAAAAGATTATTTATCATAGCGTTCTATGCCCCAGTTGATGGTGAAAGGAGTGAGGTAGGACGCCTTCTGGCACACTTTAAATGATACTATAGGCACTTGCGATCACGGAAAAAAGTCATTTTACCAGGAAATATGAATGGATTGGTTGGAGTACAGCGGGAGTGTACGGAAAGGGTGCTAAGTAATTTTGAACATCCAAAAACAAATGGTAACGGAGACAAATTGGTGAGCTTATGCTTAGAGAAGCGATTGTTTGTTACAAATACTTGGTTTAGACATAAAATAATCCACTTGTACACCTGGTGTAGATGCGATATCCACAGTGCGATTGACTTTGTTATTGGAGATGAGAGACTGAGAGAAGTAGGAAGAGATACAAGGGTATTAAGAGGTTCTGAATGAGAAACGGATCATTACCTCTCAGTCTCAAAAAATAACTTCGGTTAAGGATGGAGTAGAAAGTGAACCAAAAAGACGAAACAGACGCGAGTCAAGATAGAGAATTTACAGAAACCGGAATTAAGAAAAGAATTTCAGAATAAGATACGAACGCATATGTAGGGCAACTTGGGAGGCGCTAATACGCAATAAAGGTATAAAAGGCACATAAACAATGTTCCAGGAAATAATTTTTCGGAGTGCGACTGAAGTGTGTGGTACTGAGGTTGTAGGAAGGATGACTGGTGATGCGTGGTGAAGTGATAAATTCCACGTAGCTATTCACGAAAAGAAGAAAGCATATCTAAGAAAGTTGAACATTACAGGCCTTAGCGATGTCGAGTGAATTAGACTAGAAAATGAGTATAGGGACAAAAACAGGAAAGTAAAAATGTTAGTTAAAGAAAACAAGTATAAAATCAAAGTGGAAAAAGAGAGCGCAATTACAAAAAGAAAAGAAGTAGCAGTACAGAGTTAGTAGGTATTAGAAAAAGCAAGGGTGAAATAGTTCATATATAATATGGTCGAAGTGAGTGGCGGTCATAGGGACCATTACAAGAAATTATTAGGAGGTGACGCTATGTAGCAGCACAACTGCGACATAGAAGACAAAACGTCGGAAAACCTGGTTGAAAGAATTAGTGTCTTTGATGTTAGGGATATCATTAAGAACTTAGAGAATGGTAAGGCTGCTGGTACAGATGGCATTCACGCTAAAAATGCTTAAATACGATGGCGAATATATACCTCATAGGCTGTGCGAGTTGATTTTGCGTATCGAGATGTGGGAAGTTCTAGATAACTGGAAAAAGGCTGTCATCATCCCAATATATAAAGGAAAGGGAGATAAAAGCAACTACAATAATTACAGAGGTATCAGCTTGCTATGTATCATAAACGAAATATATTCAAAAATACTTCTTAATAGGGTAGTGAAAATAACAGAAGAGAAGATCTGGCAAGTCCAAAGTGGATTTATGCCAGGAAGATCATGTACGACAAAAATATTTAGCTTAAGACAAATCATAGAAAAAAGCTTAAGGGTATTGAAAACCATCCGTTTACGAACTGCGAATAGGATCCGAGTGATGTAATACTTAATTATGTTAACAAAAATAATTGTTCAAACAATTTATTATTGTTGTTAATAATATTCTCTTACAATAGTGCTAAAAAATTGCATTTTTTCAAAAATTTTCCACTTTTTGTCCAATTTTCAACTAGATTGAGACAAATAATTAATTAAAGTTAACAAAAATAATTGTTTAAACAATTTATTATTATCGTTAATAATATTCAATTTGAATAATGCCAGAAAGTTGCGGTTTTTTCTGAAATTTTCAACTATTTGTCTACTTTTCACTTGAAGGGAGGTAATAATTAATTCAATTCAGCAAAAATAATTATTTGAACAAATTAGTATTGTTTACAACTATCTTCTCCTTTATTAATGCTAGATAGTTGCGGCTTCTTCTAAAAATTTTCAACTTTTTACCCACTTTTTACTTAATAAAGTAATTCATAATGCAAGTTAACAAACATAGTTGTTTAAACAATTTATTATTATTTATAACTATTTTCTCTTAGATAAATGCTAGAAAGTTGTGATTTTTTCTGAGATGTTTAACTTTGCTTTGCCTTTTTAGTTATGAACAAATAATAAATAAACATTAGAGAGAATAATATTTTAAACAATCTCTTTCTTCTTTGTGAATATAATTTTATGAAATGAAACAGATATTTGTAAAATTCATATCTGACTTTAATTCCCTTCTATGTTATCATCGACGAGACGTTTTTTCTCCAGGGAAGAAGGGAGGGAGGCTGATATTAAGATATTTTCAATTCCAAATTTTTCTTTTACGCTTTGCAATAAACTTGTTGTAATTCAAAACAAAACTTTTACAAGCCATTTAAAGTCCTAGTCCTCCCACCTACTCTTAATTATTCTATTCTTTGTTTTTGTCTCTTGTTGAGGTTCACGTATTATTTGTTCATTACTAAAAATTCAAAGCAAAATGAAAGATTATAGAAAAAGGCAACTTTCTAGAATTACTCTAAGCGAAGATAGTCCGCCTCCGAGTTTCTTCATTCTGACATATGTTTTAGTACTCGAAAAACTAAGTGACACCTTGTTTTTCTTATCTGCCCAAATCGGGGTTTTGGGGGTGAAAACGGTAGTTCATTCCCCTGAAAATTTTCGAAAGAATTTAAAAAAACATAATTTGGATCTCTCATTGTACGGCAATTTTTCTAACTGGTTTTGTTTTGAAAAGCTGCTTTATTTAAGAGAAACATAACGAAATGTACTTAAGGGTGGTTACCCCCTAGATAGTTTTTCGTGAAAATACAAAAACACGTAAACTTTATGTAATTATCGCGAGCAACATATATTTTTTCCAGATTCTGTGGCCTGAATTTACTCCTGTATGGCAATTTTTGTGTAATCAAAAAAAAATGTTGGGGTAGGTCACCCCCATAAAAATTTTTCGAAAAAAATGAGAAAATCACATCTTTCATGTCTCATTATAAGAACATTTTTATAATTGGTTTTGTTTTAAAAATCTGCTTCATTTTAGAGAAACATAATAAAATCTACTTAAGGGTAGTTACCCCCTAGAAAATAATTTATCGTGAAAATGCAAAAACACGTAAACTTTATATAATTATCGCGAGCAACATATATTTTTCCCAACTTTCGGCCTGAATTTACGACTGTTTGGCAATTTTTGTGTAATCAAAAATAATTTCGTGGTAGTTCACCCCCCTAAAAACTTTTCGAAAAATTTAAAATATCATATTTTGGATCTCTCATTGTGCGGACATTTTTCCAAGTGATTTTGTTTTAAAAAGCTGCTTTATTTTTAAGAAACATAATCAAATGTACACATGAAATGCGTGGTTACCCCATAGACAATAATTTTTCGTGAAAATGCAAAAACACATAAACTTTACTTAATTAAAGTGAGCAGTATATATTTTTTCCAAATTTTTCAGTCTGAATTTACTCCTGTATTGCGATTTTTGTGTAATCAAAAATAATTTTGGGGTAGTTCACCCCCGTAACAATTTTTCGAAAAAATGTTAAATATCATTATTTGGATCTCTCATTTTACGGCAATTTTTCTAATTGGTTTTGTTTTGAAAAGCTGCTTTATTT
>CAKNYM010047735.1:69667-89129 GCA_932195095.1 Andricus curvator
TACGGCAATTTTTCTAATTGGTTTTGTTTTGAAAAGCTGCTTTATTTTAGATAAATATAATAAAATGTACTTAAGGGTGGTTACCCCATAGATAATTTTTCGTGAAAATACAAAAACACGTAAACTTTATTTAATTATCGCGAGCAACATATATTTTTTCCAGATTCTTTAGCCTGAATTTACTCCTGTATGGCAGCTTTTGTGTAATCAAACAAAATTTGGGAATAGGTCACCCCCGTAACAATTTTTCGAAAAAATGGAGAAAATCATATCTTTCATGTCTCATTATAAGAACATTTTTATAATTGGTTTTGTTTTTAAAATCTGCTTTATTTTAGAGAAACATAAAAAAAAGGTACTTAAGGGTAGTTACCCCCTACAAAATGATTTATCGTGACAATGCAAAAACACGTAAACTTTATTTAATGATCGCAAGCAACATATATTTTTTCCAAATTTTTTGGCCTGAATTTACTGCTGTTTGGCAATTTGTTGTGTAATCAAAAATAATTTTGGGGTTGTTCACCCCTCTAAGATTTTTTCGAAAAACTTGAGAAAATCACATTTTTGATCTCTTATTGCTGCTATATGAGAAACAACTGACTGCTTATTTGAAACCCCAATTTTCGGGGGCGGTTTTCACCCCCCCAAAAACCCGATTGGGGCAGATAAAAAAAAACACGTGTCGCTTAGTTTTTCGAATACTACAACATATGTCAGAATGAATAAAATCGGAAGCGGATACCTACCTAGGTTTTCTTGTAAGGGAAGATAGTTAAAACAATAATAAATTGTTTTAACAACTATGTTTCTTAACTTGCATTATTTATAACTTTTCTAAGTAAAAAGTGGGTGAAAAGATACAAATTTCAGAAGAAACCGCAACTATCTAGCATTAATAAAGCAGAAGATAGTTATAAACAATGATCATTTGTTTAAATTATTATTTTTGCATTGAATTAACTAATAACTCACTCCAAGTGAAAAGTAGGCAAATGATTGAAACTTTCAGGAAAAACCGCAACCTTCTGGCATTATTCAAATTGAATATTATTAACAATAATAATAAATTTTGAGAGTTGACCAAAAAACCGATTTCTTGAGAACGGCAATTAAATCCGATTCTTTTTGCATATATTGAACTTTTTGAATATGTTTTTTCAAAACAACTGATTTTTCGATTCTCAATGTTTCTGAGCCTTTTTGTTTCAAAAATAAATTTTTGCACAGATTGACTTGTTAATATTGTGTTTCTAATTTTCTTGTTAAAAAATAATAAATTGTTTAAACAATTAAGTTTGTTAAGTCTAATTAATTATTTACCTCACTATAATTGGCCATTGGACAAAAAGTGAAATTTTTTTGAATAAATGTAATTTTGTAGCATTATTCTAAGAGAATATGTGGGCGTCCGCATGAAAAGGTATGGGCTTACGTATAGGAGCAAATAGCCGGATAAGTTCTCTGCATTTTAGGCCCAAAATGAACCCTCTAAGTTGAAAAAAGAGTCATCGGGACATTTTTGAAGTTGGAACTTTGAAAAATCGTTTTTTTAGAAAAACGCTTCCAAACTTGGCGAGTGTCATAAGCACACATGTTATACTTTTTCTTCGAAGATGAAATATATTACCTACTTCCGTTTACTGTCTGGATATCGGCATAGTCCCAACTCATTCACTATAGGTCCCAGTATCATCCTCCACTCAAGCCCAAAAATAATAATTTTGCCCTCAACTTAGAAAAACGCGAATATCTCTTAAACTAGAACTGGCCATAAGGGTCCTTTTCATGCGGACGCCCACATATACAAATAATAATAAATTGTTTAGATAATTATTTTTGGTAACATTAATTGAGTATAACATCACTCTAATTGAAAATTGGATAAAAAGTGGAAATTGTTTGAAAAAACCGCGACTTTCTAACTCTATTCTAAGAAAAAATTGCTAAAAACAATAATAAATTGTTTGAACAATTTATGTAAATACCTAATTATTAGTGTAAAGTAGTATTTTATGTATTAGAAACAATTTGTATTTAAAAAAAACAGCAAACAATCATAATTAGCGCCAAAAGCTCGTAAAACCCATTTTTTCACTTATGGGGTTTTTTTGGGACCCTATACAACATACTTATGGGGGGTGATATTTGGAAAGTAATATTTTATTCATATTCTATGGCTAATTGTGAAGAGAAATGTTGCGTTTGAACTCGATTCAGATAATGATGAAGATTCTGAATGAAATGTAGAAAAACGTCTTTTTTTCTTATGGGAAATACGTGTTCAACTTTATGGGGCTTGCGCCATCTTTAAATATTTTTTTTTTCAAAACAAAAAAATGGATTTATTTTTGCGTGGATTCGAACAAATTTCCGGGCGATATGCATGAAAATTAAAAAAAAAAAATTGGACTACCCTATTGTGAAGCCAGCCCAATCGTACAGGAGCGACATATCTGCCCGTACCCTCCCTACCAGCCGCAGCATAACGCGGGAGATTTGACACATGATAAAATAATTGAATTAAACAATACAGTGAAGTCTATCCTATATTTAGAGACAGAATTTTTTTAATTCATCTATCCGTATAAATAACAATTTGCACTTACCTTATTATATTATTATTCTATTTTTTAATTAGAAGGAAGGGAGTCAACGCCTTTTGAAATTTGTACCGAGCGATGAGAGAGAAGATAATTGGTTAACAATAGCAATAATCAATCATTCATAATGCCATTTACTGATGTTATTGTGTACTTCAATTGTTGTATGTAATAATATCAATTAACGGTATTACAATTATTAACAACATTAATAAGTACAATATTTCAAATTTAAATATCCCGCCCGCTTGCGATTTTAGTTCCCAAAGTTCTCACATAGGCGCACGTATCGCTCCATAAGCGTCCATATTGGAAATATTTGTTTCCAATTTTTATCACGCAGCATCACCCTCGTGGGCCAGCAGTTCTAGGAATTACTAGGACGATTTCAAATCGACCCGCGCTTTGCGGCAGATGCACAGTTGAAAAAGTTGCTTACAGAGGGCGCATCGATAGAAGGCCGGGGCAGCCAATGAACGTCGCTTGACAAAAATAAACGGACGAATGGCGGTAGAGGTGGAGGCCCCTCCAGCCTCGAAATGAAAGAATCCTTACGTTTCAAGGACGCGGAAATAGGGGAGACTTCACTGTATTTTTTTTTAATCTAACCATACCTTAAAGATTGAATTTGTGAATTATACTATTCCGACCACCCAGCTGCGACTTGTGTTTTCACACTTCACATTTCAAATTTTCACTCCTGACGTCTGACATTTGACACAACGGGGTGGCCATGTTTTGAATATGTTTTTTGTTTATACAAACTATGGCGGAAGTGACGCGTCCGGTGCGAATCGCAGATCCAAATCGCATTGGTCGCTTCCCAGATAGCACAAAAAATTTTTTCCTGAAACTGGCTATGCAAGGTTCGGAATATTGCATTGAAAGGTTAAGGCACGGGGGTGAAGCCTCGTGATAAAAATTGGAATCAAATATTTCCAATATGGCCGCTTATGGAGCGACACGTGCGCTTATGTTAGAAGTACAATCGCAAGCAGCTGTGCGGGCGGGATATTCAAATTTGAAATATTGTGCTTGATAATGTTGTCAATAATTTGTAATACCGTTTATTGATATCATGACACACAACAATTGAAGTACAAAATAACATCAATAATTGGCATTACAAATTATGGACGACTTTATTGGTAAATGGAATTTGATAAAAATTATTTTAAAAACATTAAACAAAGATTTTGAGCATGGGTTTTTATTCGGCACAAATTACTGTATGATTACTTTTTATTTTGTCGTGGATTTGAAGAAGTATCATGAAGTTTCTCGTAGGAAAAAAAACCCTGATAAAACAGTAACACGACCCAATTTAGAGGTTATGTTACATTCCTCACAATCGGCATGGCAAATTCTAAAGTCGTGAGACCTAGTACAAGGCAGGTTTTTTTAAAAAACCCGAGCTTTTTTCTTTAAACCTCTATAACTTTTGACCTAATAGAGATATTTATAATTTTCTTTTTGATTCTAATAGCGCTCGTCTTCTTTCAAAATGCGCCGGAAAATTGAAAAAAAAGGTTAAAAATTAACAAAATGGCAGCGGTTTATCTGAAAAAACTAAAAATCGATCTTCTCAACAAACAAAAAAACCACCGTAGGTGCCATAGAATACTGCTGCGCAACGAATTAAGCATGGAGAATAGACATAAGGAGCCCAAAGTCCTGTACATTGACTTCACCAAAAACGAGCATTTTTCTATCGGATGTACAATAACGCATCGAAATGCTAGATCTTCTCGAGCGCGGCGCTAGTATGGTACGGGTAACGATGGCCGCCGTCATGGTCCGTGTAAATATAACCTGTGATATAACCCTAAACAAAAATACAAAATTCCTAAATGGCTAAAACAGTTTGTTGAGGCATTTAAAAAATATTGAAATGTAAAAACTGTTATATTCAAGTGGAAGTCCGATATCAGTTCTGTGATGTGTATAAGATTGAAAACTGATCAGTTACATATATACTTATTGTTTTCCACGTTTGTGCAATAAATCTGAAGTACCTACCACTTCCATTGCAGGATCACTTCAATTACATAGAATCACCGATATTTCGAGATAAGTAAAATAAATTTTCTGCGTTTTAATAATAACTTATATATTTCTATGAAAATCACATTGGCAAATAATGTAAGATGTCAACATATACGGCGGCCATTTTTCTACGTGCAAAACTAGCGCCATAACTCGGGCAGTATTGCAACCCTTTTTATACGACAAAAATTTGCTTATTTTCGATTACATTACTTTGGTCTCCTTATGTCTATTCTCCATGGATTCCTTCATTTCCATTCAAATATTGATAATAATATTTATTGCCATTAATAATTAAAAATATTATGTTAATATTCTAATATTACTATCAGTTAATGATAATTAATTAAAATTTTTGAAAGCATTTTGAATATTATTTTAAAGTACGAAAAAAGGCCGTTGCCTGAAAATTTTGTCGGTGGGACGTGCAGCAGAAAAAAGTTTCTGGGGGGGGGGGGGGGTTGCAGCGACACACAGGAAAGTATATGTGTATTATGAACATGTTTCAAGAATTTTAGGGGGATCAAATCCTGGTCACCTCACCTAATAAGAAATTATCATTAAAATTCTATGCTTCTGTAGTCCATATATAATTAGAGATTTAATTCTCGTATTTTATTTGTAATTCCAAAATTCTAATGTATTATTATTTAAAAATAATGTATCACTATTATTATTATATTTTTCATCATTGATAACAATAAATATTAATATCAGTACTTGATATGAAACTTCAATTTGAACTTCCGCTAAAAAAGACGCTAATTTACTGTAACTCGAGCATTAAACCTGCTTTTGGCAATAAGTATTGCTTTAAAAAATATTAAAAACTTTCCAGATTTACGATTAGTAGAACAATTTTGATACAATAGATTTTATTATTTTATTCTAAAAAATTTAATTTTCACGTATTTTCTCATGTTTGTTACTTTACCTAGGTCTCGTGAACAATCAGCGCCGCAGTGGCTGTGCGGTCAAACCTTAGGAAACGTTGACTCTGTACATTCTGAGCAAGAACCAGTTTAAAGCAGCTCCCTGGCACTCAAAGCTAAAAATGGGCACACATTTGACTGCCCTGCGCGTTAGTACTCAAATTGCCCGAGCGTAGCGCTGATTACCTATAGGGCCGGCTTTCTTGAAAATACATGGCAAAATTGTCAACATTCGAAGTTTTATTATATTTTCTGGTAGTTTATTAGTCCTTTTTTCGTTTTTTTTTTGCTGAAAATGATCAGTGATATATAATTAATTGAAAAAACATTAAACATGGTGAAGTGTTTAGCAGTGAACTGTGATTCTGGTTACAACAAGAAACGGAGTTCGGAGGAGCAAACTCAACGGTTTTTTTGTGCCAAAAGACAAAGTGTCAATCAAAAAATGGCAAAAAGCAATTTTGAGAGATGACATTAGAGTCAAAGAAGGTCAAGCGGTTTGTGAGAGACATTTTGCAGAAAGTGACATCATCCGCGAAAGAACAATTACTGGTCCTGGCGGTACTGTTTTAGGAACGGTACGTTATTGTATGAATTTAATTATCGTATTTATTTTCCTTTGTGTATATATTGCTTTTTTTTTTATTATGTACTTTGAAATACAAATTCCGCCAGAGTTTAATCATGAATTCGTGGAATAAAATTAATAGTTTAAAAAAATAATTTAAAGAACTAAATAATAACCCGGTAACAAGGAGTTCATTGGAACGCATTGGAACGTTTCAATGCGTTTTAATTGCATTTTTGTCTGAATGCTTATTAATGCGCAAGGCGCAATGAAACGCATTAAAATAAAAACTTAAAATGAACAGCATTAAAAGGCATTGGCATGAATGTGAAGTTAATGAAAGGGCATTTAATGGCATTGAAATGAAGGAAACTGTGTATATGCTACATAACAGAATAATTATGAAAAAAGCAAACTAAACAATTTTCAAAAAAAAACTTTTTTATAATTATAAAAATTTAGGACCAGAAAAACGTTTCTTAGTGCTTCTCATTTGATTTCCCAAATTTTCAACTCGATATCGCGTTTCGTGTGAACGTAAGTTGGTTTTGAAAAAAATGTCAACAAAAATGTTGAGGTTATGCTCACATGGCCTTAAATTGAAAAGCTTTTCAACTTACCCGCTGATTTTAATATTACTCCCTCCTGTATGTCGGCCTTTCCGCCGTTATTCAGAGAGACGAGGATGTGCTATTTTTGCGTTGGCGAATGCTTCGCGGCATCACATTTTTTATTCTTGACGTATGAACTTTTGTTGAAACGTTTCGCGAGAGTAAAAGCACATACGCGAACATCTTGCAGTTATCACTAAAAAGTATCAAAATGCGAGAATGTTCCACAACGAAATACAATGACCATGCTCACTTTTCGGCTACTATATCACTTTCGCGTCTGTTCCTCAGTTCCTATATGGTTCCTATTCTTCTTAAATGGCATTAGCCTTGTCAATGCAATCTGCCGCAGAAGGCATTGTATGGCATTCAACTGAAAAGATCTGGAAACAGCATTGAATGGCATTAACCCGATTCAATACTTTGTGTCATGAAACACATTGTATGGCATTCAAGTGGGTGGCTCGGCGAACCGCATTAAATGGCATTAACCCAATTCAATACTTTGTGTCATGAAAGGCATTGTATGGCATTCAAGTGGGTGGCTCGGCGAAACGCATTAAATAGCATTAACGCCAATTCACTTTACAGTATTACCATGACGTCAGTTTAATGCCTTTTCATTTGTGCGCATTGAAAATGATTGGAACGAGACAAGATTCAAGCCATAAAACGCATTTAATGGCATTTCGGACAAAAATGCAATTAGTACGCATTTCAAGGCATTGAAGTGTCTACTTTTTTAAATGCCATTCTATGCGTCTCAATGAACTCCTTGTTACCGGGAATATCTTTAGCTCCAAAAAATATATTTTCTATTTACAATTTGTAAAATTTCAAAAAATAATGCAAATAATTTGTATATGAGTATCAATAATTCATCATATTCTCTTGGCATACTATTTTATATTGGCAATTATTTAAATTTGAGAACGTGCTATAATTATTTGTGGTAAAAATATTTTTTTTATTATTAACAAAATTTTAATATTGAATAAATAAATTTTAATAAACTATTTTTTTTAGACTCCGTATAAAAGTCCGCGACTTCGAGAAGGAGCCGTACCAATACTCCATTTGGGACGAGACGAAAAGCCTGAAAAACATTTTGAAAATTTAACTAATTTAATTGTTGAAAATTTAACTAATTTGAAGAATTTAACTAATCTAAAGAAAATATAAACGTTTTTTTGTACATAAAATTACATATTATTACTGTTGTGTTTTACAGAAAGCGGCAGAAAGTTATAATTTTTTGAAATGCTTGTTGCATTCATTTTATTTATTGAAATGTTATATTACATATAAGATTTATAAGAATGATACTTTTTTAATTTAAAAATTGCCTTTTTATTAATCTCATATACATACCTCTTGATTATTGCCATTTTTATAATTGCAAAATAATTTGGTAAGTTACTTTATACTGTTTTAAAATAAAATGTTTTAATATTAAATTAGGTACATGAATTTTTACGACGCAAAAAACCTTTTAATTTAAAATCGTGATACTAAAGTTCCTAAATTAATTAATTATTTAATTAATAACAATTTTATTGTTATTACTTTGTTTAAATTTATTATATTAAATGTATTATCTTCGAAAAATTTTTCGTATTGCTTTCACACATTTAATCACTTAGAAACTTAATATATTTCACTTTTTTCGTTATATATTTTATACTAGTATATGCCAAAAACATTTAACTTCTTTTTTCCATTAAAAAAATATGAAAAAGCGGTTCAGATTTTAAAAAAACATAATTATTTGCATTTTTGCCATGTATTTTAAAGAAAGTCGGCCCTATAGGTAATCAGCGCCACGATTTCGCCTGGTGGCCGTGATCCACCTTTCAGCCAACTTTTATAATACAGGCCACCATGAAAGTGCCAGGGGGCTGGTTTAAAGTTTTGTACATAAATATTAAGGTTAGGTAACCACAAAATAGCGTGGTCACAAGGAATGTGTCTAAAATTCGCATAAACAAATTGTTCTAGTTTTACAAAAATGTTTCAATTTTTTATAAAATTGAAATAAATAAAATTGCAGCTGAATTTTCGAGCAACAAATTAAAAAATGGTGTCCATTTTCAACCCAGTAGACACGTTTTGTCAATTTCATGTAACAGTTCAGTAGCTCTGAAATGTTACAGTTATATAAAAGTGATAGAACTGTTACATCACGAGAATATCACAAGTGTTCTATTATTGTTTATACTTCATCCGTAAACACGTAACGTAACTGTTACGAAACAGCGTTACAATGCAGTAATTTCGCAATGTTTCACAATTCACAAAAATTTCAGCCAGAACTGATCAAAATACTCTAAACGCTTAAAATTTAGAAAACTGCTCGACACTCCATGATGACAGATAATTTCGGATTGCAAATTGTTTTAAACAAAGATTGTGTCATGTGAACCTAGCCTAGCAGAATCATAAAAACGGATTTTTTATATATTCTAAAATCCAAGATATTATTACAGAAAACTTATCAAAGTGTAAAAGAATCTATCTTTATAAAAATAAATAAACTGTAAACTTACCAGAGCACCGATTATTAGATAATAATAATTAATTAAAGTTGGCGTAGAATGCTTAGCTCAACTTGTCCAATGTCGAAAATTTACGTGTTTATCAAAAGACGCCGATTTGGCCGGAGACCAAGGCATATATACTAAGGAGGTTCCGGTACAGCGGCCAATCACAGAACCGAATTTTTGAAATAGAACTTCGTGATTGGTGGAAACGCTGCGGTTCCGATAGAGCGGCTTTTGAGTAGGTACTGAGGTACTGTGGTACTGTTACGTCCATGGAGAATAGACATAAGGAGACCAAAGTCCTGTACATTGACTTCGCGAAAAATGAGCATGTTTTTTCGCGAAGTACTCGCGCCTGAACTTGCCGTGCGTGGCGCTAGTATGAAGATATGTACAAATATTGCCTTGTATAGCGGCGATATTTTTTGTACATATGTTCATACCAGCGCCACGAACGGGAAGTTTAGGCGTGTGTA
Source organism: Andricus curvator (assembly GCA_932195095.1). NCBI lineage: Eukaryota > Metazoa > Arthropoda > Insecta > Hymenoptera > Cynipidae > Andricus > Andricus curvator. The sequence goes on from CAKNYM010047735.1 coordinate 79,444, forward strand.
CTTCGCGAAAAAATATGCTTATTTTTCGTTACATTATACATTACACTGTATTTTCTCTCTAAATCTGAATTAGTAGAAAACTACTAATTGTTAGTAGTTTTCTACTAATTCAAATAATGCTGATTCGTTTACTGGTAATTAGTAAGAATCTACTAATTGAATGAGTAAGAATAACTGACTAAATGAATTAATCACTATATCGACTAAAGGAAATATATTATTAAATGAATAAAGTCGGATTATGCCCGATTAAAAAACAAGTTAGTTCAATCCGAATTGAAAACATGGTATTGTATATTTTTAATTTAGAAATCTTCAACAAATTATATTATAAGATATTCTTAAATATATTGGCACCATTAAATAATTGAATAATCAAATAATACTGAAAACATGATTAATCATTTCTTGAATTTGTCTCTAAAGTATACGAATTTGAATAATAATTCAAACAAATTTTTATTTGATACTTGATAGTTGAATTTTGAACTAAAAAAGATCAGTTTTCAACCAAAAATGAAATATTTAAATTTTCACTTAACAAATTAATTTTCAAAAAAAAAAAAAAAAAATTGAACTCGATTTTGAATTAAAATGATGAATCTTTCACTGAAATGGATGAATTTTTAACAAAAGAGTAACTGTTAACCAAGTAGTTTTTATCTTCAATCAAAAAGATGGAATTTCAACTAAAATGATGAAAACTTAACTGGAATACTTAAATTTTTCACCAAAAAGATAAAGTTTTAAACAATAAGATTAATTTTAAAACATGAAGAATAATTTTCTACAAGAAATACGTCTTTTGAAGAAAATAGAAGCAATCTCAACTAAAAAAGACAAACTTTCAACCAAATAGTTGAATTTTCAGTTTAAAAAATTAATTTTCCAGAAAAAAAAAATTTGCAGCTAAAGTGATGAATTTTCAACTAAAATTATGAACCATTGACTGGAATAGTTGGATTTTCAACAAAAAATGATAATTTTTCAACCTATACAATTGAATGGTTAAATTTTAAATTTTGCATTATGTTAAACTAAAGAGATGAATTTTTAACTAAAATGTTAGAATATTCGACTGGAATAATTAGATTTTCAGTTTGAAAAAAAATTAATTTTCCGTTAAAGTAAAAACGGATTCTCAACAAAATAGATCACTTTTCAACCAAAGGGATACATTTTTAATTAAAATGATAAATCTTGAACAAAAAAAAAAAATAATTTTTAACAAAAGAGTTTAGCTTTTAACTCAGTGGATAAATTTGTATTCCAAAAAAAGATGAATTCTGAACGAAAAATGTAGTAGTTGATATTCCACAAAAAAAATTAATTTTTAATCAGAAACAGTTGAATTCAACAAAAAAACTACTATTCAACATGAGTTGAATTTTCAACTTAAAAAGATTTTTCAGTCAAGGGGGCGAGACAAAATTGCAAACAAGCTGTTGAGTTTTCAAGCAGGAAGATGAATATTTAAATTTTGAACTAACAACGATGAATTTTCAAACAAAAATATAATAGTTAAATTTTCATTTAAAAAATTGTATAAACCAAATTATCCACAGTTTAACAATAAGGTGGTTCAAAAAGGGTTTTTTTGAAGACAAAAGAGTTTTAGATTCTGTTTAAAATTTAGGTTAAATAATAATCTTTGTCCCTTAGGAAAACTAGATCTGATGATTATAAGTGCTGCCTCAAAAGTGTAAGTTTAGAACATAAAAAAGACTTTACAATCTTCTTTGAAACAACCTGTTTATTCGTAGCATAGTTTGATATCAATATTATGTTTAAAAAAATCATGTTGACTGGAAATGTCTAACTATTTACAAAAAGACTATAATTTTGAATTTTCGATAGACACCAGAAACTTTATTAAAAAATGTATATCAATATTTTTATTATATCTTCAGAGGAGGCAATAAATGATAGTGCAAATAATTTTACATTCACTTGTTGGTACGAATAACAAAATTGTTTTAAATAAGACTATTATTCAACTTCTATCCTGTTTGAAGCAACATTTTCAAGGCAACACTTAAAAAGTTAGTAATGAAATATCTTATTTTATTTTCTATCAAAGATTTTATTGAAATTTAAGAATTTTAAATTAGACCAAAATCAAATTCAAAATCCCATTTAACGTCCAACACTCAAGTTAATGTATAGAATTCCTGAAAATAAAACAAGAATCTAGCGATCAAATTTGGACAACCACCACAAAATGCTCCTATCGCAATTCCTAAAAACAAACAAATTTGTTTCTTAGGAGATATTGTGATTTTATAATAATAAAAATAAAAAAGACGAAAGAAATAAAAAAGAGAGGGAAGGGGATTTGGTTGGTTGCCTTCTCATTTCTCTTTCCTCTTTCCTCTTCCCTCTTTTTTTTTGTTTTTGTCAAAAGAAACCAATTTTTTTATTTTTAGGAATTGCAATAGGAGCATCTTGTGTTGGTTATCCAAATTTGATCGTTAGATTCTTGTTTTATTTCCAGGAATTCTATACATCAAAAATTTTATACAATAATAATAATTTTAATATTTTAATTTCTGAGAACGCTGTTTATTCTACTTAATTTCACGAGTTCACATTTTGGCCGCATTGAAAAAATAGATGGTGTATTGAGAAAATATTAACCTTTCTTAATTCAAACTCAAAAACCAGCTGAATGTATTTAAAAAATTATTAAATTATGTTTCCTTAGCAATTCATTGCTACTCATTGAATTAGTAAGTAGGTACTACTAAGCAGATTAGATAATACCCTTACTAATTCATTTGGTAACATAAAGTTTACCATTTCATTTAGTAGAAATTGATAAAATTACTAATTCAACAGTCAGATACAATGCTACTATTTGAATTAGTAAAATTTCTACTAATTCGGATTTAGAGAGTATCCCGGTAATAAAATTAATCGTTTTATTATGAAGTTCTAGTAGACGTGGCATATATTTAGAGGCTCATATTGAGTATCGATGAACAAACACACAAGTAAGCTTAGCACTTAACATTTCAGCACAGTCCAACACAAACGCACGCATCGCATCGCAATCACGAAAGTGAGGTTACATTACCTCTTAGATTCTAAAAAGTCTCGAAGTTATCCCAGACAACAATGCGTGCGACGCACGTCACCCGCATTTCGTGATTCTCATGCAATGCGTGCTAGAACGCGTGCATCTCGCCAGCAATATATGATGGTCACTTAGCTGCGAGCGTTATGAGTCGCATTTCGCTAGCACGGAACATGGACACATGCTGCAAGCTTTAAGCGGGGCGCACACACATTTGCACAGCGAATAAGCACAAGGCACAACGCACAAGAGAACACGCTTCAGCGCACACGGATCCGCATATCTGCTTCCTATGCACGAGGCTTTGGCAGGCTAGCGTCAGGTAAACACTGTGTTTTTCGTGGACAGTTAATCTAGTATTTATAAAAGTAACTGATTTTATGTGAAATAACTTTGTCTGTCTTTAATTATGAAACAGTATTGACTCAAGCCTCTTGCAGTATTTACATGGGTATAAAAGGAGAATATTCATAAACTCTCTAATATACCTTTTATAACATAATTAACATTATTTATAGGGAGTCCAGCACAACACTTTTTATCTTCAGTTTATTATAACTTTTACTTTTCAAAACAAACGACGCGATGCGCTAGAAATTCGAGGTTGGAAAATTGAGAATCGTCTGCTACAAGCGGCTGCAGATTACACAAGACAGCTGCAGATTGCATGAAAGTTCAACGTTCCGAACTTTTCGACGCCTTCTGCGCCATGCTGTGCGAAAATCACAGCGATTGAAATGAAGCCCTGTGATTGGTCGAGAACCTTGTGCGCCATGCGTTGTGCGCTGTGCAAATGTGTGTGCGCCCCGCTTTATGAGTCGCATTTCGTCATCATGGAGTACAGTTCCACCGATCAAGCTTCGGCAGCGTGGCGTCGCTTATACGTCAGTGCGTATCCAGTGGCTTAGAGGTGGATGGGATACATAGGTTGGAAAGAGAAGGCGGATACCACTCTCGGACACCTCGCTCACTCCTGTGTATCCCCTCTACCTCCAAGGCGCAAGATAGGCCGCGCCACTCACGTATAAGCGACGCCACGTCGCCGAAGCTTGGTCAGTGGAACCAAAGATATTATAAACTTGGTGGAACTGCACTCATGAAGATGCGTGAAAATTAACTTATATTAAAAAAATTTCTTAATCAATTGAATTTATTTTTCAACTTGTTTTTAAATTACATACATTGTTATAAATTAAAAAATGTCAATAATTCTAATCGCAAATAAATTTCAAGTGAAATTTATTTTTTCTTTGCACTTTTAATTTGTAATATTTATGAAGAATGATCGAATAATATTAAAAATGATATGCAGTTAAAAATTTAATTTATGTTCACATACATTTTAATTGCCAACGGCGATACCACGCTGAAAACACCAGTTCTCGTAAGATCACTGAAGTTAAGCATTGTTGGGCGCGGTTAGTACTTGGATGGGTGACCGTTCAGGAATACTGCGTGCTGTTGGCCCGTCGTGGGTGTGGTGGGCCCACATTGGTAGTAAATATCCACCTAGAAACACTACCCGAATCGGGTAGCGCGGCAATGAACTTTCGAGTTCGAACTGCTGATCAATGTATGTATGTATACATTTCAATTTCCGACATCAAAATCACATAGAATTAGTATATGTGCGAATTTGAATATTTGTAAAACGCGCGGATCAGTGGCGCGTCGTGTAATATATATTATCTCCGTATTCGTTCGTCAGGTTCGTTTTCCTTCTACACGACAGTCTACTGTTCAGACATGCTATCAACTTGATGACGACTGACCATCGTTGGTTTTTGTAAAAGTCAGTAAAAGTGTTTTCAGCATCTTTTAGCATCTGTCGAAGAATTTTACTATCGTGTTTTATCGTGTTTATCGTGTTTTATATCCGGCAATCCGAAAATTAATAGACTTGTGGTAAGTAAAATCGAAAAAATAGTAAATATAAACCTATAACCAGTAAGTAAACCTAACCTATCTTTTTATGGTAAAGCAAAATAATTTACTATACGTTCAACTGTTTCTAAACCTCTTAATTAATTCGATTTGATTTTTAAATCAATTTTTAATCATGAAAAATTTTATGAATTTTTAAACCTAAAACAATATACTCTTTCAAACGTCCAAACGAATTAAAAGGGCTCATTTTGAATTTTGTCAATTAAAAGAAGATATTTTCTACCGGAATTCCGCCTGATAAAACTGACCTTTGTTTACGACCGATAAAATGGGCTCTTTGGTTTATTGGACGTATAAAAATATTAATATTACATAATTTATTATTTTTAGAGCATAACTAATCACGACGTGCGAGCGATATGCGTCGCACGCGTGACCCGCACGACATGCGAGCGATATGCGTCTCAATTGATGACACATATGTCTGGGTTGGTGAGTGCATCTCGTGCGTGTTAATCGGCACGACGTGCGTGCATAATGCGTCGCATATTGCTCGCATTTTGTTATCTGGGTATTGGTAACGTAAATTAATAAAAGGGGGTATAATTAGAAATAAAACATAATTTTAATGGCAGATTTTCAAAGAGGATATTTTAATTTATATCAAAATAAATGTATACATGCGGAAATAGAAAAACAAAAAGTTCTATAAAATCTAAAATACACATTCGATCACTCTGCTCTTCATTAAAGTTGAGAGAAGTTGATTTTGCAGATTAATTTCCATAATTTGCATTCATTTTTGATTTTGTCGACTGATTTCCATTTATTGCGATTTTGTATCCTATCGTCTCATTCTTGGGCACTGGATTTAATTTTCCGTTTATTCCACCTCCATCATTACCTAAATAGAAAATTTTGCCCTACTTTTTCACTGTTTTCCCAGCGAGGGTTTTACGTTCTGGTTCAATTTTTGGATCTGTTTGCGGTTGGGTCTGAACCTATCGAAAATAGAATGAATTATGCCGTTATATAATCAGATCAAAAGTTTTTTTTTAATTTAAAAATTTCTATCAATAAACTATAATAATCTACAACTTTATTCGTTCCCTCATTTATTCACAATATTTAAAATTCATCAATTTCGAACGATTTTTTTTAACAGTGATTTTTTTACAGAAATCACATTTCTTAGTAATAAAATCTATCCAATCACTTTGAATTTCAGTTGGTAATACATAGTATAAAACTTATTATTAATATTTAACATATTTAAAAATTTCGATAATTTCAATTTCAAATTATACTTTTGAATATGTGATTCAAAAACAGTATAATTTATTAAGCTTTGAAACTAAACTTTTTTTTTGCTTCATCAGCTTGTATTCGAAAATATTTGGTTGGGAATTTTCTATTTTTTGGACGTTCCAATTTCACAATGTCATTAGGCTACTACTTTGAAATTCTACAATTTTTAATAATATTGCACAATAATTTGTAATTGATAACCTTAATGATTCAACAATAATTGAAATCCTCCCGAATCGGTAATAATTTTAAATTCAAATATTAAAAATGTCAGGACAATTTAATTAATAAATGTCTCAAAATTGTAGATTTGCATATTGAAACCCTTAATAGTCTGTCTGAAACTTAATAATTTCAGATGTAAATATTGTGAATTGTTTGGTTTCAATTTTAAAGGTACATAATTGTCACAATTGGCACAATTTTCAGAAAAAAAGGATTTGAAATTAAACAATTTTTAATTAAATACCTCCATAATGAAATAAAAATAATGAACAATCAAGAAAATAATTTATTCTTTATTGAATAATGTTCCAAAATATTGAACATATAAAACTCAACTTAAAAAAAAAACACAATTTCTAGATGAAAGACGATTCTGCAATTTCAAAAATTGGAACGAAAGTAATCTTGTTTTGTATTCCTTTTTTTATTTATAATTTTCAATATCTTATTTCAAAATTATGCGATTTTTAGTTGAAGTTTTATAAAAATGAATAATATAAAATTAAAAAATATTTTATTGACAGATTTGAAGAATGAATGATAATCCTGAATGAAGTGTTAAAAATTGAACGATTTGAAATTGAAATTGAAAATATTGTGTTGTTCAAAATGTAAATAGATAAAAATTAAACCATCTGAAATTTGATACATTAAATGATGGAGAATTCATTTTTTTGATCTAAGAAAAATGATATAATTAATTTAAAACTTAGATTACAATTTGCTGTATGTTTGAAAACATTTTTCAAACATTCAATTTAGTTCTCAATCTCCAATTGTCCAATTTTAATGGCTTCGAATTGAAAATTATTCGAAATAAAAAGTTTTCAATTTTTAATTACTCAATTTTGAACGCTTTTAATTAAAAATAATACAATTCAAATTCCTAATTATTTTTAATTATCCTATTTACAAATTTTGAATATAAAATTATTTAATTTCGAACTTTTTGAAATTGTTCTATTTTCGAAACTTTAATTTGAATTTCGTTTCCGTTTCGAGATTCTTCAATTCAAAATCAAATCGTTCAATTTTAAACGCTTTTATTTAGAAATAATATTATTATTAACCATTTTTTATTTGGAACACTTTAATTTCAAAATAGTTCAATATATATGTATATATATTTTTTTTAATTTCAAACGCTTTACATTCTAAATCATTAATTATTTTATGACACATTTTTTAAACTCCTAATATTCAACAATTTGTTTAATGATAGACTATACAAAATTTTTAAACTATTTTTAATGATATAAAATAAAAATCCAGGAACGTCAACGCTAGGATGCTAAAGAAATCCCTTTTTTTAATATTTCTGAAACCTTGAATCGGAATTTTTTTAGTGAGGAAATAATCTCAAATTGAAAAAATAGGCATTTTCTATCCAGCAATTAAAAAATAGTTTTTTCGAAAAGTTTAAAATCGATAAATTCTTGTGAAAGAAAAGTCTATGATACCTTATTTTTACATTCTCATCAAAATGAGAAAGTATTGGTTTTATGCGAAAAATGACTTTCGCGGATTCCATCAAATGTCGACGTTTTGAGGCCCCCTGAGTCAGAAAAAATGGTTTTTACGTCGGTGTCTGTCTGTCGTTGTCGTTGTCGTTGTCGTCGTCGTCTGTATATCGGATAACTTTTGAAAGACTAATCGGATTGGATTGTTCTTTGGCAGACGGTTTCAGGGGGCAAAAAGAGAAATCGAGTTCGTTAACCAGCTATTTTGGATGAAAATTCAAAAAGTTAAAGCATTTTCAAAATTTTTTAGACCATTTTTTGCCAAATTTGAAAATTGTATGTGAGGCCGCTTATAGTACTCGAAAATTCAATCAATTTATCCTTACGACTTTTTTGATAAAAAGAAAATTGTCTTAGTTACAGCATTTTCAAAATCCCCCCAAAAAAACGAAAAGTAACATTTTCGGCCAAACAACGCACGATACGAAAAAAAGTCAAGATAGGAAAAGTGTTTCTTTTCGCACGTCCTACAAGATTATCATAACGACTTTTTGAATTTTCTTGAAAAATCGAAAATTCATATTTTTATTGCACAAGAAATAATGAAAAATCAAAAAAATCAATTTTACGGTCAAACTATGCAAGATACGGCAAATCATGAGCGGACTAAAATTGTGCATTCAAAAAAGATCTACAAATTTCTCATGGGTCACTTTTTTATAGGATGTGCACTTTTTGTTTTATTCGCAAAAAATAACATTAACAGTGAAAAAATCGGCCCGATAAGCGGGCACATTCTCGTCAAAAGTTTGCTTATTTACTTTATTTTTCATCTCGGGTGTGTTTTTTCACAATATTTCATTGTTTTTATGTTCTCAATACTATTTCTAACGATTGAAACAATAAAATATAATAATAATTCAAACAATTTATTCTTACTGAAAATCTGACTTTTATTTCAGAATGCGTTTTGATCTTTGTTTACTAAAATAATTTCTGTGAAAAAATTCGACTATTACATTTATATTTCAAGAACTATGTTCCCAATAGACGAAATGAATATATATATATATATATATATATATATATATATTTAAAAGAAAAAAAGAGTTATTGGTTCCTCGTTTAGAGGTGGGCCGGGAATGCGCAGATGGAAACATATGAACTCCTATCTAATAGAACGCTGCTGAAGGCTGGCGACCTTCTCAGTATAAAACATAAACCAATTGCGACTCTCTCGGTTTCCATTCCTTGTCCTCGCCCCCCCCTCCCCCGTAACAGAAGTTTTAGTGGGACTGACGTAAGAACTGGACTCTCCACTATACGACGAATCACTACTTAACTTGGGCATGATTTCGACTCGCAAAACAAATTTCGCGCATAAAGGTGGTAGTTGGGTGTACAATCTAAACGTGAATAATACAAACAATAAAGTAGCCTCGGAATGGACTGAAACTTTGATTGAGGTTTTGAAATATGGTCAGGAGTAGATAGGGAATCACATGGTTGTCAAGGGGTCGGTTTGATTATGAATGAAAAAGCAAGATATATGTTCCAAAAACGACTTAAATACTTTTTTTCTCCCCTTTTCAGATAGTTGGAAAAAAATCTTTCTGATTGTAGGATTTATTATAAAGATACGGAAATATACGCTGAAGTAAAGGAATTACCTTCTTCATTTTAAATCAAATACAACTTTAGTCATTTTTATCTGAAGAACATTGAACATA